>CM038226.1:11122196-11380958 GCA_021442155.1 Cymbidium sinense
TATTGCCTAGCTTTAATCTTTGCTTCCCAAAAGCTACGACATTATATGCTTTCTCACAAGATGAACTTGATCTCCAGAATAAATCCACTGCAGTATCTCATGACATGGCCAATGCTATTCGGACGTTTGGTATGCTGGTCCATGATACTTTCATAGTTTGACATTACATTCATACCCCTCTGTGTGGTAAAAGGACAGGCACTAGTAGATTTCTTAGTAGCACACCCGCTTCTTGCTGATTCTTCGCTTAGTGATGATCTCCCTGATGAACAAATCATGAACTTAGGGGAGGCCAGTAACCATCGATGGGAGATGTATTTTGACTTTTTTTCACAAAAGGGAAGCACAATTCTAAAGGTAGGGTAGAGTAGTTCTTCTTTCTCTATCATGATACATGAGATTCTCATTATCTTTCCAACCCATGCACCAACAACAAAGCCGAGTATGAGGCTTTGATTCTGAGTTAGTTATCACTATTAAGAGCATCAACATCTAGGAGATTCTCGCTTGATCATTCATTAGGGTCCTACAAGGTTCTCAAACCCAACATTACTATGAGTATACCATGAAGTTGTCTAGATTCTCAAGTCCATCTACAAGGTTCTCGAGAACAAAGAAGATGCTTTGGCCAAACTTGCTAAGAAGATGTCCGTAAGATGAGTCCATTTCATCCAAATAGGCAAGTCTTATTTTAACTCATCGAGACTTTCCCTTGAAGGAGGCTACCGCTGCATGGAGTTGGATTGAAACCGCTCATGACTATTTGAACAGAAACTACCTCAAGAAAAGTCACAATCAGTGAAATACAGAGCTCTCTCCTATGCTGGATGGCACCTGCACTTGATCCTTTGACCAATTTATGTTGTTTGACAAATATGAAGCATGTATTTGTAATAGGTACATGCTCTAATGTGGAGCACATCATGTTCAAGATGAAGATAAAGATCAAGGATATATTCTGATGATTAGATTACATGGATGTGAGATGCATCACATCAGCTGTGGTCCTCCACTAACCACTCAACATTCTACCTTGGCCTCATGGCCATTTGAGTGTAGTCTACATTATGGGTCGATCCTCCTTCCAAACATCATTATCGTACACTCCTCCACCCAACATTCTACACCCTACATTGGCCTCATGGCCATTTGAGTGTTGGGGTACCAAAATTATGGGTCTGATCGATCCTCCTTCTAAGGGGCATTAGTTCATCTTAGCTGCCATCGACTACTTTTCCAAGTGGTGAAATTAAGAGGTCACAACTCAACATGTGCTTTTTTAGGAACCATATATATTCAGGTAAGTTCCTCCAAATTATATTCGATAATTCAAAATCAAGATCAACACTTTGCCAAAAAGATATGGTATAGATTGGAGATACTCCACCATCGACTACCCTGAGCAAATGGGAAGTCAACAAACTCTCATCTGGATCAAGAAAACTCTTGATGACAACAAATGACAAGGGCAGCAGGGTTGAAGCCTTGTGCATACCACATATACCCAACTCCATCTCGCCTAGCCCATTTTCTTTAGTGTATGGGTCTAAGTTCTACCTTTAGAAGTTCAACTCCCATCACTAAGGATAGCATTGGTAGCAAGATCACTGAGAAACAAGTAGAAGAGCTCAAAGGTTTGAGAATGTCACCTGCCAAAATGCAAAACCTCGATTGTACAAAGCCAAAAGATTCTAAGCTCACAACAAGCTAGTTCTAGGTCTTTCCAAGTAAGAGAACTTGTGTAAGAAGATCAATTGTCTGCTCAAAGATGGGAGGCAAGTTTGAACCCACTTGGGAAGGTCCCTATGTCATAGAGAAGGCCTACCAAGGAGGATCTTATCAGCTTATTGATTGTAAAGGAGAACACCCGATGCTTCTATTTAATAGGCTCTATTTAAAGTAATACTACCGATGAAACATATCATGTTTGAAAATAATTATTAATAAAAAAATCAATTTATTCATCAAATCTTCTCTTCTTTTGAAGCATTATTTGCTTATCTTGCGAATCCACTGTGACATGTTTAGGATAGGTGTAAGAGTCCCCAGTGGCATCCTATCCCTTTTTCACAACACAAGCACAATCTCCAAATACTATTCAAATAGGTGTGAGAGAACCCAAGAGGCATCCTATTTTTATTAGCATAACTAAGTTAGGTGTGAGAGAACTCAAGTGGCATCCTTTCTTAGTGGTAATCCTTTTTTCCATCCGTGGCACCATTTCCAAACCCCCTAGTGTGTTTAGGTAGGTGTAAGAGTTCCCTAGAGGCATCCTATTCTATTTGACACATGCACAAAATAAACACAATCTTTTATCTCAAGCTATTTTGATGTGGGAGCAAGCCCCCTGTGGCACTCACTCATTAGCTGCTCTAGGTCGGGTCTACATACTACCTTGCTAGTATGTCACCCAAGTGGTCACTTGTTGGAGGATGTGATTCCTCGTGCTTTCTTCCTAACTTTACCATTGCAAACCAACGAGCACTTTATTAGTTTGTTATGCTTCATTGATCAGCCGGTAAGCTATCTCATGTTGACTTTTATTTAAAAAGATGTGAATCTCCATGCTTTCTTCTTGAACTAGCCATCATACTTTAACTAGGTCAAGTATATTTGAGATTTAGGATAAGTCCCCTGCTCTTTCATCTTAACTACATTTGAGTCAAGTCCCAAAGTCCCCACTGCAAGAGTCTCCTTATGTTGATGGATAAGCATTTGCACTTCCCAACAATCGCCTCTATAGAGGATGAGCCCCAGCTTTATTCCTAAATGATTATTGCAAACCCATGGCACCTTAGGTTGGTTGATGTTTTCGATAGTGATTCACCCATTACACCACTCTTCAAGTGATATGAGTCTCTGCACTTTCTCCTTGAGTTGGACATCAATGCTTATTGGATATATGACTAGCCATGTCATCTTCTCTAGGGTGTTACATTAAGCCCTTTAGTGGCCCCATCCCTTGTGGGCACTTTATTTAGATTAGATCTTTTGTGACCCCATTTAGACACTACCCGAGTTACTTTTGGATTGGACAGTCCCCCTTTCCCAGTAGCCACCCCTGTGGTTGGAGAATTTGTTAAGCGGATGCACAGATTCTCCTTTGGTTCAACAAATCTGAGATAAGTCTAGGTTGATATAAGCTCCTTCTTAGTTTGATTCCTCTCAAACTAATAGATCCACGATAAAACAAATTAAATAAAATAAACAAAATTAGTTCACTTGTGGATTAGGAATTCAAGCCCCCAAAGGGCCCCTTTTCCCAAACACACATCCTATCTTTAGGTGTCAAAACTCTATAGAATTGCCCCACTACTTGAGTCGAGATAAATAAATTCTCGCACTCACCCAGTCACCTAATTCAATCTTTTTTTCTACAAGCAGGTTACCCCGATAGTCATTTCACTTTGGAAGATGTAAGGCTATGATGCATTCTTTCTAGCATGATTGTCACAAACTAATGGGCAGCCCTAGGCCAGGTTTAATTTGCCCAAAGAAATAGATCACCCTAATGGTCTTTTGTAGTGGAAGATGTGAGTCCCTGAGCTTTCTTCCCTTAAATTGATCATTGCAAACCAAAAGGCACTTTTTGCTCAAATAGCTCCCATCGACTGAGAAGCTATTCCATTTGGTTTAGTAAATCTGAGATAGGTCTAGGCCTCTTTGGCTTCTTCATAGTTTGATCCATCATAAACCAACAAAATCCATCAAAACAAAATAAAAGAAATGAAATCAATCTTGACTATCTTTGAGAATCTAAGTACCCTAGTGGCATTCACTCAAATAGTCAGCCCAAGGTTGCGTTCAATTTGTTGCCCAAAGCAACCGATCACCCTAGTGTTTCTTATTTTGGAAGATGAGAGTCCCCACACTTTCTTCATAACTTGAGCATTGCAAACTAATGACACCCCTTTGGTCTGATAGTCCTACCTTGTGGTTGGTAGACTACTCCCTTTAGATTGGTAAATCTAAGTCAAGCCTAGGCCTCCATAGGCCCTACTCAGTGCAGTCCATTGTAAACTAATGGGATCCATCATAATCAAAATAATCTAAAAAATAAAATCAATCTTGACTATCTTCGAGGTGATCTAAGTCCCCCAGCGGCATTCACTCAATAGTCAGCCCTAGGTCAAGTTTGATTTGTTGCCCAAAGCAATCGATTGCCCTAGTGGTTCCTTATTTTGGAAGATGTGAGTCCTTGCACTTTCTTCCTAACTTGACCATTGCAAACCGAAAGGCACCCCTTTGGTTGGATAGTCTTACCTTGTGGTTGGTAGACTACTCCCATTGGCAAATCTAAGTTGCTAGCCCCATGGCCCCCAAGTCTTACCATCACAAACTAATGGAATCCATCAAAGCAAATAAATATAAAATAAAATAAAATTAATCTTGACTATCTTTGAGTTGATATAAGTCTCTCAGTGACATTCATTCAATAAAACCCTGGTTGGGTTCAATTACCCCAAATAACATCTCTTTCTACTTTGGAGGATGTAAGTCTACTACACTTTCTTCCTAGAACTGTTGCTGCATATCGAAAGGCTTCCCTTTGGTCGGCTAGTCCTACTACATGTTTAGTAGACTACCCTTTGGATTGGTAAATCTAAATTAAGTCTTGGCCACCTTGGCTCCTACTTAGTGCGATCCATCACAAACCAACAAGGTTCATCTCAAAATCCAAAATCTAAAAAATATGAAAAAAAATAACCAATCAATCTAAATCAAATTTTTTTCTTCTCCACAGTGAGATGCAAGTCTTTCTAGTCCCCGAGTGGACTCATAATTCTAATCCCTCAGTGGATTTCATAACCCTTCCCTTATGGATGACTTGAACTTTCCTCTCTAGTGGAGAGTTCACCTTTCTATCCCCTGTGGAGTCTGAACAAACATAATTAAACAAACAACAAAATTGAAACTATTTCAACCCTCTTACTGAGTGGAAATTTCCTCAATGAGACCTCAAATAAAATTGAACCTCTCATTCCCTTGTGGATGACTTGAACCTGCTTCCCTAGTGGAAGGTTCATACTCTATCCCTTAGTGTATTTCTTCTCTCACTCTTATGTCTTGGACATAAGTGGAGCCACATTGCACTAAGCTCTAGATTCTTTCTACACCTTGGGTTAGGTGATAGATTGTTTCTATTAGTGCTTGTGATCTCTCAGTGTTGTTGATCACAAACACCATGTTCTATGTTCCTTGTCAGTAGCACCACACCTATTGGGCACCCTTTGTTGACCTGATTTTAGGATGACCTCTCAACCCCTCCATCTTAGACATAGGATTCCTCTTAGACACTAAGAGTTCCTTAGTCTTAAGACACACCTAATGATTAGGTGGACATTAAACCTAGCCCTAGAGACTTAGATTGGCTAGCCATAAGATTAGGTCATGCCTTAGGGGTGTTAGGAAAATTTACCTACCCTTAGCTTGAACCATTTCTCACCTTCCTTTCTTCAAGTCAAACTCCAAATCAATCTTATTTGATTTTCTCCAAACTCAAATCAACTCCATGTGATTGAAATCTATGATTGAAATCCATGAATGAAATTCCTAAGTTCAAAATTTTCCTAAATCTTTTAATCTTCCTTCATGGAGTTAGCCTAAATCATGATCTAAACCAAATCAAACTCTTGATATTTTCTCACAATTCATTTATATCCTCATTTATAATCACATATATATAAATGAAATATAAATTCAAACCAATCAAACTAAACTCAAAATTCAAAATCAATTCCAAAAATCCTTCTTAAATCCTTAATTTCCCTATCAAGGACTTATCCAAAATCATGATCAAATCAATTCAAATTTATGGGATTTTCTCATAACTCATTTATATTATCATTTATATTCACATATATAAATGAAATATAAAAATAAGTCAAGCAAACCAAATTCAAAAATTAAAGTTCCAAACTACAAAATTTTCCCAAGTCCTTTAAATTACCTTTTGAAAGGACTTAGCCTAAATAATGATCAAATCACTTCAAATCCTTGAAATTTTCTCATGATCCATTTATATTCTCATTTATATTCACATGTATACAACAACAACAAGCCTTAATCCCACTAGGTCCATGAATCCTTCGCTTCCATCAGTCCTATTATGTCAAATTCTCATTTAATTCAAGTATACTAAGATCATTTTTATACATCTTAACCAAGTCTTTTAGGTCTACCTCTATCTTTCTTAACATAAGGCAAATCTAATGCATTTACTCTCCTAATCGTCATCGAACGACGCTTTATGTGGCCAAACCATCTAAGGCTACTCCCTAATCTTATCTACCACCATCTTTTTTCGCTCATACTCATTTTGCATTCTATCTCTAAGAGTAAAGTCACTCATCCACCAGATCCTCATCTCAGAATACTTAACTTAGTCTTATGCTTCTTTATTGGCCAACATTCTGCACCATAAGTCAAAAGTCTTACCACCATCTTATAAAATTTTCCTTAAGTTTAAGTGGAACTTTTCTATCACATAATAGGCCGATGCATTCCTCCACTTCAACCATCCAACTTGAATTCTACTAATAGCATCTCCATTTCACCATCATTTTGAACAATAGAGCCTAAATATCTCAATCGCTTCACTCTTATTAATGACTTGATCACCTAAAGTCCCAACACTATCACTAAAACTTCTACAACTAAAATTACACTCCATATATTCAGTTTTAGATCTACTTAAATGAAAACCTTTAGACTCTAAAGTTGACCTCCATAATTCAAGTTTTATTGGACTCTCTCTAGTCTTATCAACAAGAAGAATGTCATCAAAAAAGCATACACCAAGGTACATCTTCTTGTAAATGTCTCGTAAGAACATCCATAACTAAAGTAAAAGATAAGGGCTTAATGTTGATCCTTGATGTAATCCAACCAAAATAGGAAAATATTTTATCAATCCTCCTTGTGTTTGGACACAAGTACTCTAGTATACATATCCTTAATGACTTGAATATAACCAGATTAACTCGCTCTATTCTAGAACTCTCCAAAGAACATCTCTTGAGACTTTATCATAAGCTTTCTCTAAATCCATAAATATCATATGTAGATCCATCTTACTTTCTCTATGCTTCTCCATCATACCTCCTAACAAATGTATAGCATTTGTAGTAGATCTACCTGGCATGAAACCAAACTAATTGTGAGAAACTTCTATCACATCATAACCTATGCTCAATTACTCTCCCATAATTTTAATGTATGGCACATTAACTTAATCCTCTATAATTTGCACACTCTTATGCATCACCTTTTATTCTAAATATAGAGCCAACAAACTCTTTCTCTACTCATCTGACATCTTTTTAGTCTTTAAAATAACATTAAAAAGATTTGTAAGCCAAGAAATTCCTTGATCTCCTAAACATTTCCACACATATATTGGAATATTATCTGTTCCTATTGCTTTATCACATTTCATTTTCTTTAAAGCTTCACTAACTTCGATTTATCGATGATGATGATAAAATGAAATTCTTTTTTGTTTAGGGTATTTTAAGGTTGCTAAAATCAATCATTTTCAGATCCTTCATTAAAAGTTTATCAAAATACCTCATCCACCTATTTTCAATATCTTTTTCTATGAAAAGCACTTTATTATCCTTAATACCCCCTCACTTGAACAATGTCTTTACTTCTCCTATCTCTTTGGTTGGCTAACTTACATACATCTTTCACCTTCTTTGGTATCTAATCTATTGTATAAATCACTAAAAGCTAAATTTTTGCTTTCTTAGAATCTCTACCACTTTATATCTTTCCCAATTCTCTAAGTTTTTACATCTAAACTAAGTTTTATAATAATGCTTCTTATTTTTTTATCTTTTCTTGCACACTCTGACTCCACCACCAACTATTCTTATTAAAAGAAGCTTTTCCTTTTGATTCTCCAAGCACATCTTTAGCAACTTGCTTAATTTCACTTGATATTTTTTCCCACATAACGTTAGCTTCCTTATGAACATCCCAAATTCTTATTTCTTGTAGCTTGCTCTTAAAAATATTTTTATTTATGTTCTTTAAGTGTCCCCATCTAATCCTAGGATAATAATTTAGTTTATTTTTTCACTTACAACCTTTCATCTTAAAATCTAAAACTAATAGTCGATGTTGGGTACTTAAAATTTCACTTGGAATGACCTTATGATCTTTACAATCTAAACGATCTATTTTTCTTATCGAAAATAATCAATCTGTTTTACTAGATCCATTTTTATAAGTAATAATATGTTCATCCCTTTTCTTAAATAAAGTATTAGCAACTACAAAATCATAAGCTAAGAAAAAATCTAATATAGTCCTACCTTCTTCATTAGTCACTCCAAATCCATAACCACCATGAATACTTTTAAAATCTTCTACCACTCTACCAATATGTCCATTTAAATCTCTCCCAATAAATACTTTTTCTTTAAGAGGTATCTTTTGTATTAATCCTCTAATTCATTCCAAAATTTTTCTTTTGAGCTTACCCCCAAATCTACTTGAGGAGCATATACACTTATAACATTGATAATCTTAGTATCAACTATAATCTTTAAAGCTATAATTCTATCTCCACATCTATTAATATTTATAACATTATCCTTCAAACTTTTATCTATAATCACACCTACACCATTTCTAGTTCTACTTTTACCTGAATACCAAAGTTTAAATCCTAAACTATCAATCTCCTTGGTCTTCTCACCAACCCATTTAGTTTCTTGAACACATAAAATATTTATCTTTCTATGAACCATAATATCTATTAATTCCATTAATTTACCTAATAAGAGTACCTATATTCCAAGATCCTAACCTAATTATAGTTTCATATATAAATGAAATATAAATTCAAACAATTAAAAATAATTCCAAAAATTAAATTCAAATTCACTCAAAATCTAACCTAGTCTTTCAAGTCAAAATCTTTAACACAAATCAACTTCAAATCAGGACAACTCTTGATTTCTATTCATGATTCAATCAACCCTACAATCATGAGCCACATATAAATACAAACTTCAATCACTTAACCAAATTGGATTGAATCAAACTCACCTATGCTTCTCATCATGATCAACAATCATCATGGGATGATTAATCAACCAAATTGGGTTAAACTAAGGGTTGACCAAGTCAGCACTTAGCCAAAATGAAACCTAACATAGACAAAATACACCATAGGCCAAATTGATGGAAACTAATGATCTTAAGTTCATTCATGATCAGTGTTTGAACTTGACCAAGTCAACATTTGAGCCTAACCTAGCCTAATTGGCCACTTGACCCAAGTTGACCCAACTTGACCTAAAAAGTCAAAATGTGTCAAAACTTGATCTAAGCCAAATTGATTGAAATCAATGGGTCAAGTTCATTCTAAATCACTTGTTGAACTTGACCAAAGACTTAATTGGCTAACTAGACCCAACCTAGCCCAATTGACCTTGAACCTAACTTGACTTAAAGGGGTCATGTTGAGCCAAATTCAAACTTAATAAAAATTGATTGGAAACAAAGATATTAATCCACTCCATATGACTAACCAAGATTAAACCTACCCATGACCTAGCTCAAATAGGTCAAATGGGTCAAATTGGTCAACTTGACCCATTTGACCTAAATGAAGTCATATGAGAAAAATTAAAAACTAAACCAAATTGAATCAAACCAAAGCCACCAAAACATTTCAAATGGTTATATGAATTTGACCCAACCCTTGGTTTGACCAATTGACTTGACAAGTTGACCCATTTTGACCTAAATGGGTCAACAATGAGCCAAACCATATCAAATGAACTGTATATCCAATAAAACTTGGCCAAACCTATTTTCTCAACAAACCCAACATATCCAAATTCAAAAATCAATAAAATAACAATTCTACCCCTAGGCCATATAACAAATTTTGGTCTAATCCATGGGTAATTTGGTCAAGCCCTCTTCATATCAACTTGATACCTTCCTAATAGGTCAAGTGGACTCTACGGAGGGTGGTGCACCCAACCCAATGGGTTTTGATCAGCCTAAATGGACCCAAGGACAAAATTGACTCCCTAGCTCAAATTGGCTAATTCAAAAACCTCCTTCCACTTAATTTGAAACACATGGGAGGTTACCAATCCACTCAAGAGCTCAAACCGACCATGTGCCAACTTAAAATAAATCAAATAGCCTTCCTATTATGGACAATTGGATCAAAAGGGCAACCCAAGATTCAACCATCCGATTGCCATAGGGGGAAATATACTCCCCATAATTCCACTTAAATTAAAGACCCTCATTATCGATTGAGCACTAGAGAGTGTTAGGAGACATCAGAGAGCATTCCTAAGCTTTCTAAGAGGGATTTGAATCTTGTATTTCTCAATTTTCTTCAAGAGAAAATAGGGGAGCTTCACTTAATTCCCAACTTCTTCTATACTACATTCTACTTCAATTACCTTTGCACACTCCCTCAAGGGATTAAGTCAAGTGCCCCCAAGCTCTCCCTCAAGTTCCCAAAGCAAGAAAGAGTTGAATTGGATCAAAGCCTCAAACAAGGAGAAGAGCTGTTGGTCCATAGAGAGATCTACTCAACCCCAAGGCTTGAAACTTTCAACAGGGCTTCATCTCCACTAGATGAAGCTACCTCATCGATCTCAAGCACCGGTGATCACCTCCAGTGAGGTATGGAATTTTTCAACTAGTTGGCTTAGGAGGTGTTGGCCCTCTGTGAAAGAAATGTTCATGGCATGCGAATTCCAACATTGGATAGGCTTGTAATTGTGCTTAGATGGTGTGGGCACAATCTTATCCCAATCTGAGCTCAATCGAGCTTGAATCTCCCCTTAGATCATGGATCTAGAATAAGGGAGAAGAGTGGTTTTGTACTAAAAAAAGTAAAAATTTAGCACTACTAAAATATTATGCCATTGAAGTTTCATAAAAATTGTCAAATTCTTCAAAAATCTAGTTCAAAAAATATAGTTTATGCTCTGTGGTGTTACATCACCATGGTCCAACTTCAAGGAGTTAAGCTCTCAAGAATGAAATCTTTGAAACTCCATCATGTAGCTTCGAGGCACCAAATATTTGGAAATTTGGTGCTATTTGGGTATCTATTTTTAGCACAGAATATGCTACACTCTCTGGTTTTGCCTCTTTAAAGTAGCATTAGGACTATTTTCCTAGCACTGAGGTGCTACATCTTGAAATTTATTTCATTGTTGAGCTTGATTTTAGTGTGAAATTAAATCCTCCCCTCCATTGATCTTGGATTTGGGGCAAGGGAGAAGGTGTTAATGCAATAAAAATTATGAAATCTAGCACTGCTAAGGCGTTGTTCTACTGAAATTTCAAATTTCTCCAAAACTATTAAATCTTATCCATAGATGAAACAATGCCACAACACTGTGAGTCATGCACCAAGGTGCTACAGTCTAAAAAAAATTTAGTGCCACAACACCGAGGTGATGATGCTCTAGTGCTAAGGTGCTACGCTATCGAAAAAACTAAGCATAGGCATGTATTCCACGTTGCCAAGGCGCTGATGTTCCAGTGTCAAGGCGCTGCACTCTTAGAAAATTAAACTATGATACTCATCTTACGTGAGGTGCTGATTTCTCTAACATCAAGTTGAAGTTACTTAGATTTTAAATTATATATTTCTCTGATTTTAGGTTTTAATGGAAATTTTATTTTGATAATTACTCCTCAATTAATCCTCTGATTAACCCCAAACTCCTTGGGTATGTTTAAGGGGATGACTTATACCTCTCTAATTTTCTTGGGATTTATTGAAGGCTTAATTAGGAGAATTGCAAGTGTGTTTCCTAATTACCCTTAATGTAATTAAGGATGATTACGGGTGTGATCAGTTCTTTGACCCCTTGTTAAAGTTTATTAAGGCTTGATCCAATGAGTAGGAGGCTTAGGGAATAATTTTAGAGTATTTCTCCTAAGATATTCCCTAAACCACCCCTTTTCTTTCTTAATCATCTCTTAGATAAAGGTTAATTCATTAATTAACCCCTTAATTAATTTTAAAAATTCTAAAATCTTCCAAAACTTAATTAATCTACTTTGGGTAGGTGCTTAGGTGTTCAAGAGCCTAGGTTTGATTAAGGAAATCAAAACTCAACTTGTATGTGTGAGAGGTGTTTTGAAATTACTTAAGTTAAACCCCATAACTTAATTAACCATTAATTATGAGCCAAATTGCATTAGGCCCTTTTCTTCTTAGGTGCATTGCAAATTTAAAATCCTTGTGAGGTTTTATGTCATCTCATTAGCTCATAATTATTTGGTTAACTATGCTAAGGTGGTGTAGGTAACAGTTAATTAACTTGTTTAATTCATACCTTAACCTAATCAAAATATAAAATGAATCTAATCATCAAAAAATTAAATAAAAATGTCAAACAAATGTGGGAATGGGTTAGGAACAGCAAACTCAACTCACATTTTAAAAATTAAATCAAACTCAAACCTAAACAAAAATCACATAAATAAACTTTGATTTACTTTAATCCTTCTTATTTCATAATATTATCTTTAAGATTTAATTAAAGTAAATGGGTTTACATGCTTTCATTGCTTTAATTCTTTTCCAACTTTGTATGTCATGTGGCTTCATACATCCATACTTTTCAAAATTCAAATTTAAAATGAAAATGTTTACTTTGTGTCAAATTTCATGTGTTGGCTAAAGTAAAAATATGAGTTGCTATTATCACTACTAAATTCAAATTATTTTCAAAATATATGAATCAATTATCAAAACTAAAAGTGTGCTACTAATATTTTAATTATAAGCTTGCATGTGAGTAAGATATAAGGATGTGCTTAGTATAGGTTTTCCTTCTTATCTCTTTTAGTGTAGTGTTGAATAGGATTTGGTAAGATGTATGGTTCATTTGAAAAGAACCTAACACTTTTCTAATTCCATATCCTATTCATTCCTATACTATTACTTAAGAAGGATACTTATGCTTGCACATATAAATTGTATACACAAAATGAATCAACTGTCTCCAAATTTGTGCATTCTTTCTTTTCCATTCATTTCTTTTGTACATATGTTTGTATTTAAGAAAAGTGATATATTAGTCTAGAAAACCCTGAGGTTGCAGGGTCTTTAGTAACAGTAGTTCTTATACTTTCTCGCAATGTGTGCAGAATTTTACTTTCTTTTTCTACCCATCATAAAGTGTATAAATATTCCCATTTGTGTGTATAGAAGGTGTCCATTCATATGCATGTAATACATATTGGGAAAGAAATGAAGTGATGTATATTTTATGAATTTGGTTCATTTTATTTAATATTCAAATGCCTTTCTTTTTGAATGGGTTTGTTTAGAGTTCATCTAAACTTAGGATTAATTAAAACACTTAATCAAAACATTCACTAAGTAAAACCAAAATGTGAATCTACTTTAGAAATTACTTAGGTTAGGGAAGGAAAGAGAAGTTCTCTTCTTTTTCCCTCTCTTTATAACTTAGTAATTAATTGTAAGATTCACTTGAAACTAATCAAAACATGAAATAAAATTAACCCAAAATAATTAAATCACTTAAATGAAACCCTACTCTAAGTTGAACATGCTTCACATTTAGAAAATCTTAACTTAAATCCATAGCTAAGCATACCACATAAGCCTTCAAAGCACACATATTAGGCTAAGTCACCACTTCTAGCTCTAGCTTAGGGCAGTGCATGGTTTGATGTTTGCCTTTGTTTTGTGATGTATGTTTTAGACTGGATATTAGGATGTATGTTCGTAGAATGAATGGTAGGGCGATCTTAGTCTAACCATTATTTTCTGTAGGGGATTGTGCTTAAGTCACATTGTAATAAATAAAAATATAAATGCTTTTGCTTGTAGGTGCTTATATCCCTAAGCATAATCCAATAGGTCAGGTGGACTTAGTCACCCATGTTTCGGGTGATAAGTCCAATATACATGTCTTGGCAATTGTGTGATTTATTTTAGCTAATCTCTATTTTGCAAGTGTTAGTTAGATTTCCTTTTTTTTCTTTTTTTCATATAAATTTTGCAATTAAGATTTTGGAATGATTGTTATGAGGATTAAGATGAGCATTAGACATAATATCTCATTTTATGTACCATGTGAAGCCTCTTGGAGCATCCACCTTCCAACCATCCAAAATATAGAATTAAAGAAGAAAAGAAGAAAAAAAAATAAGAAAAGAAGAATGAAGAAATGAAGCTTGAGGACCCCCATAATAATGAATTATTTGGTTAATTATAATTTAATTTATTTTTAATCTGGGTTTTATGAGGGTAGAGCTCAACTACCCAATTTATTTTTAGGTTTGTGCGGTGGTGCTCGACCGCACTTGGCTTCTTATTCTTTTGTGCTTAGCTTTATAAATTGATTGATGATTTGTTTAGCTTGTGCATTAAGTGACATCTTTTTCATAGTTTATTCTTTGCTTTATGTATGGCCTGGATGATGATTAGGCTCTTAGAAAAAATAAATCTTTTACCAAACTTAACAACTCAAAACTAAAAATAAAGAACTCATAACCTCACTTAAAGCTTAGGTTTAAAATAAAGATAAAATAATTAGTAACCCCTTAGCTGGATGAGTACTTTCTTTTATAACATCATGCACAAATGCAACTTATTTCACTCTTGATTGGAGGGCTTCCTCCTTTGCCAGAGAAACTTGGCTTGACCTTTGAGAGCCATGGTGGAAATACACCTCCTCCCTTCTCGTTGATTTTGGCCAATTACTTTATTTCTCATGCATTAAGCATATGAATCCTATTAGCCTCAGTCAAAATAATTATCCAAAAATGATAACAAAATGAAATTTGAATTGATTAGATTTAGATCATTCGAAGCATATCTTTACATGATCTAGTCTCTTTTGGGAGTGAGTTTACGGACTTAGTCTCTTTCTAAAGAAATAACAACTTAGCTATCTTGCATAAAGCATTAGACTTGCATACATGAATTTAAAATCATAGGTGAAGTTAAGTCCATGGTTTGTTATAATTTTGTCCTCTCTTGTGGAGGCAAACCAAATACCCCTTTTCTCCTTAGATTTAGGTTTTGCTTTCAGCTCTCGCCAAAGCTCCCTAAGTTTAGGTTTCAAGGCTGCTTCTCTCCTTTGTGGGCCATAAGAATAATTCCTCACCTCTTAGGCATTCCCATAATCTTGTATTATATAATTAAAAGCCCTAACATTCTACTGAAAAATGCAACTCAAATAAATTAAATCAATTTCAAAAATGTAAAGCCCAATCATAAGATAGTTTGAGATGCTCACTAGGTTTCCTAGCATCATGGGTATCTCCTACTTATCTTTATTTAAGCTTTGATAATAAATCTCTCTTTGATTAATCCCATTTGATCTTCAAAAATGAATCAATCTATTGATAGTCATTTCCTATTGAAATCTTTGAAGACCACGATCATTTACCTTAATCGAGAGTTTTCCTAAGGAATCTCCTTTCCTTAGGATGTAATTAACTATGGGGGCTTGCCCCTGTAGGGAACTTAATGAACCTGATTTAAAATAAACCCTGCTTTACTTTTCCATGTCAAGTAGGGGAATAATCTCTAGTACATATTAAGACCCAACATCCTTAGGCATCCTTATTGAAGTGATTAGGTCAGTTAAAGGGTAGTGGCTTCTATCTCCCGAGATATTACAATATTTTGATGTATCCGATCACCTAAATAAGCATATCTATGGATCTGCATGGTATCCCAAAAAGACAAATTTTTATGTTCTTACTTTTCACCATAGATGAAGGCGACTCTATAGAAATTTCTTCTAACCCAAAATAATGCAATATTCTAAGACATGAACTAACATGTGGCTGGTAGGGGTAATAGTTTGGATCATGACTCTTACCCACTTCCTCCAACCTCTTAGGCTCTGGTAACTAAAATTAAGCTTCTTTATGAGATTCTTAAAGATCTTCTTGACTATCTCCCTCTTGAATGAATAAGGTTTATTCAATCTACTGGAAAGAATAGGTAAATAATAGCCACCTGTTGGTGTGTAGGAATATTACTGTTGATGAAGAGGCGGAGTATGACAGGGCAAATGAGGTGGTCAGATGACAACAGGATATACTAACCTTGAGGCCTATCTGATTGAACCCTAGCTCGTTGATTCCCGTTGTCAACTACTGTGACTACCCCTGGTTTCTTCTCAAATGCCTTTTGAGGTATGGGCTTGGTTGATTGGTCCTGGAAAGGCAATTATTTGGCTTCTTCTTATAGACTAGCCTTGTTGAAGGTTTTGAATTGAGCATGAAAAACCCCATGAGAGTTTGTATTCTGACAACAGGGTTTACATTTCACACTTAGGTTTTTCCACCTGAGAATGTAATCAACGAGGGACTCATTAGGGACTTGTGTCGCTACAACAAGATTTCCAACAGTAACCCTTTGATGAGCTCCAAAAAACCTCTTGATGAAGTGGTGCTCCAACTCAGCAAATGTCTTTACTGAACCATTAGGAAATTTAGTATACTAGTCAAAGGAAACACCCGCTAAACTACTAACAAACAATCTGAAAAAAGGGTGTCACTACCTCTGACGTTGCTGTAGCTAGCCCTGAAATGTGCAATGTGTTGGCGAGGGTTCCCACTGCCATCAAAGATCTTAAATACAAAGCCCTTAGGATATTGGAATACATTAAATTCCTCCAGGTTGAGTCTACCCTTTGGAATAGATAAGCCACCTTGGGCTTGTTCCAACGCTTCTCACTTATTTCTCGACCATGTGTTTTATATCTTTCTCATGCATGGAGGTGCTATTCACCAACTTCCTATGCAAGCTACCACTATCTTCCTCTACGGGAATGTACCTAAGATGATTTGAGGTATGTGCCAACTCTACTCTATTGACTACTATGGGAGAATGCTATGAAATCAAGGTTGAATTCTGTAATGCTAAAACTACTGCCATCAACTCCTCAATCTTCTTCCCCATCTTGTCAATATGATCATCTCTCTATCTAAGTTGGTGGAGGAGGTGCTGAGTTGAATGGAAGGTGTCATCCTCTTCAACTACAATACCTTCTTGACACTGGTCTCTATGGAGGGAGCTCCTAGTATCGACCATGTGGATCTCAGCCGAGTCCTTAGAAGGTCATCCACATAAGGATCAAATGCTACCCTCTCATCCTCTGAATCTATGCGATCACTGCCTAAGAGTTCCCTCTTCTTGACAAAGTAGGATGCTACAATCTCATCCAAGGAATGATCTCCTACCTTGTCAAAGACGAAACAAAATTCAACGACAGTAAGACTGCGCTCACCCACAAACACCGCTGCCACTAGAATGCTATCTCTTAGAGGACTGTGCTCGCAAGAAGATACATGCTCATGATGCCCACTATTGATGGAGTGTTGTCTCTGGGGGTATCCACTACCATGGGAACCCAGAGAATTATTCCCTCCTCTCGCACTACACACTTCATGCTAGTGGTGGTGGTGGTGTGACCACAATGCTGTGTGGTTGCCACTCTTCTTCACCAAGACTAAAGTAAGAGGTCGTGTAGGGGAACTCGCCCTCTCCTTAGTCAGTGAAGTAGGTGGAGTGGGATCTTTTGGCTGTAGCTGATCACCAAAGGGGCTTTCTTCTCCATAGAAGTTGGTTTCATGACCTTCATGGTAGCAGTGGATGGTGAGACATAAACTGGTGATGGTGGGCGAGGAGTGGATCAGTGTGGTGGAGATGACACTAGCTTCATCCTCGTTGGGGCATTCCCCCTACAACTGGTGGTACCTAGCAGTACTATGATGTTAGTCCTATTGGCCCTGGTGGCCTGATGACCGGGGAAATCAACTAGAACGGAGGCTGTCGACTACCTAGAAAATGTTCATTGCTCCTTACTCCATGAATGAGCTGCTATTATGGCCTCTAATGCTCTATCCCCACAGATCTTCATAGTAACACTCCTGGGAATGATCAACATCAAATCAAATATTGTACCAAACTTTGAGTATCCGTGGGCTCTGCCAACATGGCATAGTACCATCCGTAGACCAGCATAGGACTTCCTCTTATATCTAGTTGCAACCTTAAAGTATGTGGGCGGTGAAGGTGATGCAGTTATCCTCCTGTAGTCTTCCTCTCAATCTGATACTGAGAGGGGGTGAAACCAACTTCTATTAAGAAGTGGAGAGGTCTCACGAGAAGATACCTCCTTAGCAACATGGGATGCTGCATCTATTTCTCTGGCTACATGCTCATTATACCGCTCGATCTTGTAGCTTCTATTACAACACTGTGTGTTGCTGTGTAAGGCAATGCGAGAACTAGGTCCTACCTCGAAGGTGGGGACTATCTTTGAAGTCAAAATAGCTTCCCTTTAGAGGGGACCAACAAGGAGGTGCTAGTACACACATGAGCTGCTGTAGAAGCAACTGACTGCATGAGAACTAAATTGAATGGTGGAACCTCGACGCCTTCCTCTTCAAGGAAAGATACTCAGTATCAGAAGGCAGGTCAATGCAGATGACTGGCTTCTGCCCAACAACCTCATCCCAACTGATAGTGGTGAGGGTTGCCAACTCATAGGTAATGCGTGCTCCCTCAAATCCTCAACCAAAGAAAACTAAGTGGGTGGAGACAATCTCAAGGAGGATAGCCTAATTTAAGGCCAAATTCATCCTGAATGGAAAGGTAAAGATGAACTTTTGGGAGGCGATATATATTGACTACAAAAATAAACTGCACTAACTGGTTTGTACTGCATCTTTGCATGTGTTGCAATGTAACTTGAGTCATATCTCTGCTTTAATACTTTTCCTAAAGTGTAATAGAGATTTGGAGTTTTGAACCCACACTCAACAATTCAAATATGTTAAGTGGGGTTCATTGGAGAGATTTTAACATGTGAGGAGAGTCTTTCTATTTGACTTTGATTTAGAACCCATACTCAATCAACTTAAGTAGGTTGGGCGGAGCTCAGATATTTGAAGATGTTTGTGTTGTTATCCTGTCTAAAAATTTTTTATTTTGAAAAAACTTTACGTAGCAAATTTAGGTATTCCAAGGAAAGGTTGTGATTGTATTTTTCAGAAATTATGTGAAAAATCTTTGCTTGTGGTGATTGATTATGTGTTTTCTTGATTTGAAAATGAGGTTCTCCACTTAACAAATTTGGTATGTTAAGTAAGAACCAAATGTGATATGGTTTGAAAATATGATTCTCACTTAACAAATTTGGTATGTTAAGTAAGAACCAAATGTGATTTGATTTGTATTTTAATAATGAGACTCTCACATAACAAATTTGGTATGTTAAGTGAAAGCCAAATGCATGTCTTGAAAATGAGACCCTCACTTAACAAATTGGGTATGTTAAGTGGAGGCCAAATTCATGTCTTGAAAATGAGACTCTCACTTAACAAATTTGGTATGTTAAGTGAAAGCCAAATGTATGTTTGGAAAATGAGACCCTCACTTAACAAATTTGATATGTTAAGTGGAGGTCAAATTCATGTTTTGAAGATGAGACACTCACTTAACAAATTTGGTATGTGAAGTGAAATACAAATGTATGTTTTGAAAATGAGACCCTCATTTAACAAATTTGGTATGTTAAGTGGAGGTCAAATTCATGTTTTGAAATGAGTCTCTCACTTAAAAAATTGGATATGTTAAGTGAAACCCAAATGTATGTTTTCAAAATGAGACCCTCACTTAACAAATTTGGTATGTTAAGTGGAGGTAAAATTCATGTTTTGAAAATGAGACTCTCACTTAACAAATTGGATATGTTAAGTGAAGGCCAAATGTATGTTTTGAAAATGAGACCCTCACTTAACAAATTTGATATGTTAAGTGGAGGTCAAATTTATGTCTTAAAATGAGAAAAGGCCAAATGTATGTTTTGAAAATGAGACCCTCACTTAACAAATTTGATATGTTAAGTGGAGGTCAAATTTATGTCTTAAAAATGAGGCTCCCACTTAACAAATTGGATATGTTAAGTGAAAGCCAAATGTATGTTCTGAAAATGAGACCCTTACTTAACAAATTTGGTATGTTAAGTGGAGGTCAAATTCATGTTTTGAAAATGAGACTATCACTTAACAAATTGGGTATGTTATGTGAAAGCCAAATGCATGTTTGAAAATGAGACCATCACTTAACAAATTTGGTATGTTAAGTGAAGGTAAAATTCATGTTTTGAAAATGAGACTTTCACTTAACAAATTGGGTATGTTAAGTGAAAGCTAAATGCCTGTTTTGAAAATGAGACCCTCACTTAAAAAATTTGGTATGTTAAGTGGAGTTCAAATTCATATTTTTAAAATGAGATTCCCACTTAACAAATTGGATATGTTAAGTGAAAGCCCAATGTATGTTTTGAAAATGAGGCCTCACTTAACAAACTTGGTATTTTAAGTGGAGGTCAAATTCATGTCTTGAAAATGAGACTCTCACTTAACAAATTGGGTATGTTAAGTGAAAGCCAAATGCATGTCATTTTTGAAAGAAGGGAAATCTATTTAAAAATTATAGGTATGTTAGATAGAGTTCAATGACATGTCTTGCTTTCATGTATGATTTTTTTGCTTTTGAAAGGAGAGAAACTTCAATTCTAACATATGTGAAACATGTTAAGTGAAGTTTCAATTTTATGCTATGATTTTATTTGAAAATAGACTCCTCATCCAACAATTTTGAGTATGTTGAATGAATATGGTCATTTTCAAAGATTTCCTTTAAAAAAAAAAAGATGATTTTGATCTTGATTTTAAAAAGAACCTCCATGTAATAATCATGGGGATTGTTTGGTGAGGTTTGGTTATATGAGTTTCTTGAAAGGTGCTTTTGGAAAGTGGCACTTTGTAAAAGAGTTTATTTTCTTAATTATTAAGATGAACCTTGCCCCACCAAGCTAGTGGTAAAGAGGTTCTAAATTTTTGTTATTTCCTTTTATAAATTAATTTTATTTCTTACCTATTGGGAAACCCAATAGGGGTTCCAGGACCTACAAGGAGTGAGGCATAAAACCTAGAGGATGTTGGATAGCTTTGCTTAAGAATGAAATAAGCTAAGTGTCAATGGAAGGAAAGATAATCTTGGACTCATATGAGATACAAGTTCACTACCAACATTTGGAGACAATAATTGTCTACTCGAGATGGAGAGAGGAACCATCCCTAGCAGAGTTGCCAAAAAAATTTGTGGTGTTTATTTTTGGTTTGTGTTTTTTATGTGTGATATAGGGAGAGTGGGGACACGATCGATCTGTGGATATACTTATTGAGGTGATAAGGCACGACATTAAAGAATAGTGCACCATCTTTAAAGATGGAAATCATTTCCCTATGATGGACATAATCACCTAATAAGGACTCCTATGGCAGGATTTCTTATGTGAGAGATTTTTCCCCTACTTTTGGATGAATAAAGTAAGGTTTATTTAAATTGGGTTCTAAAGTTCCCTATGGGGGCAAGCTACCATAGTCAATTACATCATAAGGAAGGTGAGTTCCTTAGAAATACTCTTGATTAAAGTAGAAAATTATTATCTTCAAAGAATTCAAAGATAGTACTATCAATAAATTGGTTATATTTTGGCATATGAAATAGGATAGATTGATAGGAGAGACTTATTTTTAAAACCAAAAGGAGATGAGTAGGGGATTCTCATGATACTAGAAAGCCTAGTGAGCATCCCAAACTATCATATGGTTGGGCTTTATATGTTTGAAATTGAGGAGAATTATATATTTGAGTTAAAATTTTATTAGAAATCTAGGACTTATAATTCCACAATACAAGATTATGGAAATTCCTATGA
The DNA here is from genome assembly GCA_021442155.1 of Cymbidium sinense. Lineage (NCBI taxonomy): Eukaryota > Viridiplantae > Streptophyta > Magnoliopsida > Asparagales > Orchidaceae > Cymbidium > Cymbidium sinense. The sequence goes on from CM038226.1 coordinate 11,143,991, forward strand.
GGTGAGGATTTATGCTTGTAGCTCTAAAGAAAAATAATAATCTCAGATCCTAAATCTAGGGAGCTTTAGCGAGGGCCAAAGAATGACCTATATCTAAGGCAAAAGTGGGTATATTGTTTACCTCCAAAAGAGAGAGAAAATCACTTGACTGTTGGACTTAAAATCACCTAGAGTGGTAGGCAGCTAACCCCTCCTATGATTTAAAACTATTTGGTCAAGTCATATGTTTTGCAAGATGGCTAGGTTGTTATTATTTAAAAGAAATTGAAGTCCTTAAACCAACTCCCTAAGAGACTAGAGCATGAGTGGTATGACTAATGACTTAGTCTAATGCAATTTTATCAAATTTTATTTGATTTTGGCTCTTTATTTTGAAACAGGTCATATGAATTTTATATGCCTAAATGTATGATGAAGTTGGTTATGGGCTAAATCAAAAGAGAAAGAGGTGTTATCCATTATAGGCTCTCAAAGGTAAATCTTTTTTACTATCTGGCAAAGATGGAAACCCTCTCTTAGCAAGAGTAAAGCAAAATGACATGCATTATATTAAGCATACAATATCCAGCTAAGGGGTTGCAAAATATTTTGTTATCTTGATTTAATGCCTAGGCTTTATGTGTGGTTATGAGTTATTTTAGAAAATTTTGTTATGAGTTGTTATTAGGGTAGAAAATTTATTTTTCTCTAAGAGCCTAAATGAATCCAGGCCACACATTAAATCATCATATATGAAGAAACTAGAAAAATACATGTCATTTCTATTGCACATTGTAAATAAATCATCAAACAATTTATAAACTATGAAATATAGGTCGATGGGTATCAAAATAAATAGGTAGTCAAGCTCTACCCTTATACAACCTGGTAAAATGAAAGAATAATTACAATTTAATTACAACAAATGAATGGGAGCTATGGGGGGTCTTCAAATCTTCAAAGCTCCTTCTTTCCTCCATTTTAATCTTTCATTTAGTTGGGCAAGCTCCATAGGATCACATGGTACATAAGACTTGGTCTTGTAACTAACATTTATCCTAAGCCCCTATAACACTAATACTAATTCATAATGCAAAATTATATTAAAAATAAGAAAATTAAATCTAGCTAAACCTATAAAATAAGTGTTAGTTAAACACACCATAAAGCTTAAGCAGTTATATAAGTAATTTGGACTTAGCACCCTGCACATGAGTAACTAAGTCGACTTATCCTATCATAGATTATGCTTAGGGGTTAAGCAACCTACGAAAAAGAGCATTTATATTTATTTTATGCCCCCCTTAAGCATAATTTCTTGCATAAAATATGATTAAGTTAATCATGACCTAACATCCAGTCTATAAAATATACACCCTAACATCCAGTCTACAATAGTACATCACAAAGCAATCATACATCAAACCATACACCGCCCTAACATAAAGCCAAAAATAGTGATTTAATCTAATGTGTATGTGTTAAGGCTTGTGTGGTATGTCCTAACTAGGCTTTGGAGTAAAGATTTTCTAAGTATGAAGGACATTTAATTATAAAAGGTGGTTTCCCTTTACATTGGATTTGCCAATTTTACTTAATGTCATACATCGCCCTAACATAAAGCTAGAAGTGGTGACTTAATGTAATGTGTATGTGTTAAGGCTTGTGTGGTATGTCCTAGCTAGCCTTTAGAGTTAATATTTTCTAAGTATGAAGGACATTTAATTATAAGGGGTGGTTTCACTTTAAATTGTTTAATTGATTTGCAAATTTTACTTAATATTTTCTTTTGTTTCATTTGACCTACACTTAACAACTAAGTGTTATGAAGAGAAATATAGAGAGGATCACTCTCTTTTATCTCTACCTTAAGTTACATCTAAAGTAAATTAATTAATTAATTCCCTTTAATGAATGGCTTATTACATGTTTTAATTATTCCTAAGTTTAGGTTCACTTTAAATAAGTTTATCCAACAAAAAGGCATCTTAAGATTAGTTGGAATGAATTACTATCACATAACACATGTTTGTTCATTTCTTTCTATCATGTATATTATGCATATGATTTAAATCCTAGGCATAGCTATACTTGCACTTTGTATCTTAGCACACTTAAATGATAAATGTGAGTAAATGTGTTTGGAATTAATATTTTATTTGGTTGAATGATTTTGTCATATTAATTTAAAGCTCCATCTAAATTCTTATTTAAAAACATAAGGAAAGAACTTTAAATCACATGAGTAATAAAATCAATCGATAAACAAATCATGAATGCATGTCTTTTTAATAGAAAAAAGGGGTTTTTATTCATTAGCTAAGTACACATCCACATGTATATAAGTTTTAAGTAAGTACATCACTATTATTTTGCACTAAGGGAATGAGGTAGGAACCTCCTTGGGGCTACTTAAAGCTATGCATCCCTAGAATATACAGATTAATATACCCGCTATCCTTATATACATATGAATGTATAAATAACTATAAGAATATAAAGTCATGCAAAAATTGTATTTTGATTTGTTTGATTTAATTGTGTAAATGAATTAAAGTTCTTTCTAAAATTTGATGTTTAGATGCATAAGAATGAAATCAAGCAGGTACGTTGCCATTGTTCTACACCAAGGGAACGAGGTAGGAACCTCCTTAGGGCTACTTAAAGCCATGAGTCCCTGGGATGTCCAAACTAATATACCCGCTAACATTCTTACTTATATAAATCAACACATGAATATAAGAAAGAAACTTTAATTCATTGACTAAACTTATATTCACTTGCATTTCCTATGTATATATAACTAAAGTTATAACATGTATGTATATTCATTCATTAATAGACTTTTGAAAATATATTTGAGATTTAATAGTGATACTAGTCACACATATTTTTAATTAAGCCAACACATGCAAATTAACACGAAGGAAATCCTTTTTTATTTAATTAATTTGAAAGAGATGGATGCATGAATCATATGACATACAATATTTAGCATGATTGAAAAGAAATAAACAAACACAAGCATGTGATTTCGTTGAATTCCAACTAAGCCCTAAGAACAATCATATTAAACAAATTCATTTTAAGATAAACCAAAGTTCTTTAATGTCATTTCACTTTCATGTTTGATTTGAGTTAAGGAATGTAAAAGAGGTTTGCTAATCCTAATCCCATCCGTATGTGTAAGTTAATTTGGTTAATGAAGAGCAATTAGGTTGATTTTATGTCTTCATCATGTTAGGGTATGAATTAAGTCAATTAATTAACCTTTACCTATGTCACATTAAGTTAATTAACTAATTAATAATGATCCAATATTATATGTAGCTACATGAGAAGTAAATTGGCAATATTCCTCAGAAATGAAAGGGGCCTAATATAATTGGCTCTTGATTAATAGTTAATTAGGCTTAAGGGATTTAATTAATTACTCTCATTATTTTCTTACACATGCAAGCTAACTATAATTTCATTAATTTCCTTTATACTATTAAACATCTAAAGGGCTACCCAAAATTGATTAAAGGCAATTAAATGTGAATTAGATTTTAGATTGAGTTAATGAAGCTCATTAATCCATTTGGTTAAGTGTTAAGCATGTTCAATTAATGAAATGAAATTAACTTAAGGAAAGAGATCAAGAAAGAGGTCTTAATCTCAATCCCTAAGTCTTATATTTTGATCACTTAAGCTCTAATTTTATCATGAAGATTAATTAATTAGTTAAGCACTTAATTACCTCATTAATCATTCATTAATTTAATTCAAGAAGGTAAAGAAAACATAGGAGATGAATTATAAAATATCTCAATCACATTCCCTAAGCTCCCTTACTATTCAATAGAAGTAATTAGGCTTAAATAATTAATTAAGTCACTGTTCATTCACTAATTAGTAATTAAATTAAGAGAGTGATTATGGCTTAATTAATTAATTTACTTAATTTAGCAACTAATAAAAATCTAGAAAAATAGGGGAGGCAGAGGTCATCCACCTAAACATCTACTGAAAGTTTGAGATTAATTAGGTGAATAATTTTTCTAGATTTTACTCTGAAATATCTTCAAAATAAGCCCTCATTTATATTTTTTGGATTTTTCTATAATTAGTCATGATTTTTGGAAGTTTCAAGCTTAAAAATGGATTAATTAACTTTACCTAAAACCCTAATCCCATCAAGCCACATGGCAGCTAATGCGCTTTCCACATGGTGTGATGGGATTGGCTATTTAAGTTGCCACATCACCAAGCTAACTCATATGGGGGTGGACAAGCTTTCTCGTGGACCATCCGATCTAAGATCGGACGACCACGATCAGATCCCATTGTAAATGGGAGAAAAGAGAATCTGATGCGTGATCTAATTAGAGCCGTTCATTCCTACCATGCGTAATGGAAAATTCATTATCTATCTTCTATGAGTGACGGATGATGAAGCCCATCTTCCATGGATTACTCGATTCGAGCTTACCCGAGCTTGGATCCACTCCAAACTCAATCCACACCTTCGCGCGAAGGATCCACACGGATCCAATGGCTAGTATGGGTTCAAATGCAAACTCTCTTCGGAAAGGACCAACCAATTTCCATACAAGGCTCAATTTTGGGAAATTACCTCAACGGAGACTATGACCTACAGCTCCAATGATTGAAGAAGCTTTGTTTGGTGGAAACAAATCCCTATTGAGCCACACAAGCTTTGATTTAAGGTAGATTGCTCCCAAGGTCAAACTTCTTCTATTTGTCGATCAGTCTTGGTCAAACTCCTATCTCTGGTGGCTTCAAAGCTTTGGAAATGATTTGTGTGGCTTCTACTAGGTGTGGTGATGGTGTGGGTAAAAGGAATTAAGGTTTGATTGAGTGGACAGGGAGTATTGATCAAAGGAAGGCCGCCCTATTTTTGATTTCACACAAAGAGAGGAAATCTGATAGAGGGAGGCTTCAGAAAGACTTGGAATGTCTCTAAGGAGCTTTGAAATCTCTTTTCAAACTCACACACTATCGAATGTGACCATTCCCACTCAAATTGGGGGAGTATACCCCCAAATTGTGTGTTAAGGATGAACAAAATGGGTTGGCTTAATTTGGCCGATAGGCCACCGTCAGGGTGCAGGAGAGGTCATGTCCAACTCCATGTGGCTCAACTTGAGTGGAGGGAGTAGTGAGAGGAGTCTCTAAGGCTGGTGTGCAAAGATCTCATTTTCTTTGTCTATGGGGTTCTCGGTTTGGCTTGAGTGAGGAGGAGTTGAGCACCCATTGGTCCTTGGTCGACCTAAAGGGATTAGGTGAGCTAGGTGGGTCAGGTTGAGCCTCACTTGAGTGCTTGGAGGCTACCATTGTGATGGGGAAGTCAACTTTGTTTGTTGGTGTAAAGATCTAATGAAAATAAGGTTTGTCCAATGACTCATTACTTGGGTGGGGCCCACTATGGATTTGGGCTAGTTTGAGAATGAGTTAGGACTAGTTTAGGTCGGGTTAGGCTAGGTCTAGGGTCCCATAGGTTAGTTTTGGGTGATTTGGCTTCATATGGTTGAAATAGGGTCATTTGGGTTAGGTTGGGTTGGTTTGACCAATTGGTCAAATTGGGTCAAACCTAGACTTGGTTAGGTTCAAATGATGTTTTGAAGAGTTTTGGTTCAAGTGGTTTTGAATAATTTGGCTTAGGTTTGATTTTGGCTCATTTCAATTCAAATAGATCAAGTGGGCTAAGTAGACCAATTTGACCAATTTGACCAAATTGGGTTGGGTTAAGTATTGGTTCATGTTCAATTAGTTAATTGAAAATGATTGTAGGCTTTGGTTTGGTATAATTTGGAATTCATTTAGATTTTGGCCAATTTGACCCTTTAGGTCAATTTGGGCTAGGTTGGGTCTAGTTGACCGATTGGTCAAATTGTGCTCAATCATGGCTTTGATCAAGTTTAATAAGTGATTTGGAATGAACTTGAGCCATTGGTTACAATCAATTTGGATCAAATCATGATTTGACCCATTTTGGCTTTTTAGGCCAATTTGGTTCAACTTAGGTCAAATGACCAATTGGGCTTGTTTGACTCAATTGATTGTTTGGTCATGTTCAATCATTAATCATGAGTGAGTTTGAGTCAATGGTTTTAATCAATTTGACATATGGTGAGTTTTGGCTAGTTTAGGTTTCATTTGTGCTAAGGGTTGACTTGGTGAAAGGACCTAGTTGACTTTGTTTGACTCAATTCAAGGTAGTTGTCACCCTAGGATGTTTGTTGATCATGATATGAGGTTGAGATGGGCTTAGTTCAATCCAATTTGGATTGGATTAGAACTTGGCTCAAAAAGGTCTTCCAGGTCACTTTGTGTCAAGTGGACCTAAATGGGGCAATTGGCTTGATCATGGCTTGATTCAAGTTTAATTGAACTCACATATGGACTTAGGATGGAAATATAAATCCAATTGCAAGTGATTTGAAGTCATATGGATTTTGGTTCATATGATAATTTCAAGTCAAAAGGGGTCAACATAGGCTTGACTTGGTTGACATGGATTTGGTTTGATAATTGTAGTTTGTGTTTATATTTGGAACAATGATTGAAGGAATGTTTTGACCATGAGAAAATCCATGGGTTTTGAATTGATTTGGGTATCATTTAGCCAAGTTCAAGAATTTAGCTAAAAAGGCTAAAATTAGGAATTTGATTTGATTTGGGTTTAGTTTTGGCAACTTGGATTTATATTTCAATCATATTTGTGAATATAAATGAAGATATAAATGATTTATGAGAAAATCACTTGGGTTTGCAGTGACTTGGAAACAAATTTGACCAAATTAAGGGATTTAGGTCAACAGGGCTTAAGTAGAGAATTAATTTGGTTTGAATTAGTTTGATTTGATTTGAATAATTTGAATTTAGATTCCATTTATATTTGTGAATATAAATGAAGGAATGATTGATTTATAAAGAAATTAATCAAATTTGATTTGGTTTGAGGGAGGTTTTGGGGATATGAAAGTGATTCATATGGATTAGGAAGGCATTTTGGAGTTTGATTTAATCATGAGTTTCAATCATTTGGAGTTGGATTTGATTTGGAATTTAGGTTGGGATTTGATTTGAGATTGAATCTGATATTTGAGAAAATCAATTGAATTGGGGTTGATTTGAATTTGGTTAAGGCTAAGTCCATAAGATAAAATTAAAGGGCTTGGGAATGGATTTGGAATTTGAATTTAATCATGTGTTTCAATCATTTAGCTTGGGGTTGGACTTATGACCTTGGATTTGAATTTGAGATTTGGTTTGGGAGAAGGAAGAAAGGATTGGGTTTAAGGCTATAGTGTGGGCAAGTCATCCTAAATCTCTAAGGCATAACCTCTTCCTATGGCTAATCCTTTTTAGTCTATAGGCTTATGTTAAGTGTTCACCTAATCACTAGAAGTGTGTGTGGTGTTTATTTTTTTGTTTTTGTGTTTATGTTTGAGGACACCATGCAGATCTGAGGATGTACTTATTAAGGTGATCGGGTACGACATTAAGGAATAGTATACTATCTTGAGAGATAGAAGTCACTATCCTATAATGGACCTAATCACCTAATAAGGACCCCTGAGGCATGATGGGCCTTCGAATATACGAGAGATTTTTTCCCTACTTTACAAGGAAATGTAAAGCAGGGTTTATTTAAATCGAGTTCATTAAGTTCCCTCTAAATGCAAGCCTCCATAATTAATTATATCTTAAGGGAAATGAATCCCTTAAGAATACTCTCGATTAAAGTAGGTGATTGTTGTCTCCAAAGAGTTCAAAGATAGGACTATCAAAGGATTGGTTATATTTTAGAAAATCAAATGGGAGAGATCAAAAGGGGAGAGTTATTATTGAAATTAAAGGAGATGAGTAGGGAGTGCTCATGATACTAGAAAACCTAGTGAGCACTCAAATCTATCATATGGTTGGGCTTTATGTATTTAAATTTGGAAGAGATTTATTTATTTGAGTTGAATTTTTATTAGAAATCTAAGACTTATAATTCCATAATACAAGATTATAGAAATTCCTAAGAGGTGAGGATTTTTGCTTATAGCCTATAAAGGGAAACATCATCCTCAGATCTTAAGTCTAAGGAGCTTTGGCGAGTGCCAAAGCACAACATAAATCTAAGGCAAAAGTGGATATATGGTTTACCTCCAAAAATAGAGAGTAAACCACCCGACTATTAGACTTATTATCGCCTGGAGTGGTAGCCAGCTAACTCCTCCTACACTTTAAATCCATGTAGGCAGTCATATGCTTTGCAAGATGGTTAAGCTGTTATTTATTTAGAATAAAACTAAGTCCTTAAACTGACTCCCTAAGAGACTAGATCATGAAGGGTATGAATAATGACTTAAATCTAATGCAAATTTTGTCAAGTTTTATTTGATTTTTGGACACTTTATTTTGATAGAGGCTATAGGGTTTTTTATGCCTAAATGCTTGAAAAATTAATAATGGGCCAAATCAAAAGAGAAAGATCCGGCATTCCATCAAAGGCTCTTATAGGTTAAGCCTTTATTCTCTAGCATAGATGGAAGCCCTCTCTTAGCAAGAGTGAAAGAATATGACATGCATGATATTATACATACAATCATCCAGCTAAAGGGCTGCTAAGTATTTTTATTATCTTGATTTGATTCCTAGGCTTTTATGTGAGGTTATAAGTTATTTTAAATTTTAGTTATGAGTTGTTAGTGGGATAGAAAATTTATTTTTCATCCTAAGAGCCTAATCACATCCAGGCCACACAACAATCACCAATCATAAAGAAATTATGAAAAGACATGCTATTTGTAATGCATAAGCTAAACAAAATATGAAATAATTTAATAAATTTATTGCAAAAGATTAGAGGAGTTCGATCTGGGTTTAGATGCTTTGACAACCTGAAGAAAGAAATATGGGTAGCTGAGCTCTACCCTTATACATCCTGATATAATAAAAGAATAATTACAATTATAAAATGATAAGTGTTATGGGGGATCTTTGTTCTTCATTCTCCATTCTTCACTCTTCATCTTTTATTCCTTCATTTTGATTTGTTCAATTTCTTTCTTTCTTTTGGTTTGATTGGAAAGTTGTTTGCACCAAAGGCATCACATGGTGTACAAGTCTTGATCATACAACTAATGTTCATCCTAATCCCCCATAACACTTATCCTAATCCTAATGCAAAATTACATTAAAAGAGAAGGAAAGTAAATCTAGCTGCACCTGCAAAATAAGTGTTAGCTAAACACACCATACAACTCAAGAAGTTATATGAATAGTTTGGACTTAGCACCTCACACATGGGTAACCTAGTCCACCTACTCTAACTTGGGCTATGCTTAGGGGTTAAGCAACCTTCATAGTAAAAAGCATTTATATTTTTATTATAGCATCCCCTTAAGCACGACCCTCTGCATAAAACATGATTAGGCTAATATCGACCTAACATTCAAACTACGCACATACACCCTAACATGTAGTCTAAAATAATACATCACAAAACCAAACATATATCAAACCATATACCGCACTAACATAAAGCTAGAAATGGTGACTTAGTCTAATGTGCATGTGTTAAAGCTTGTGTGGTATGTCCTAACTAGGCCTTAGAGTTATGATTTGCTAAGTGTGAGGGATTTAATTTATAAAGGGTTGATTTCTCTTTAAGTGGTTTAGTTGATTTGAAAATTTTACTTAGTATTTTCTTTTGTTTCATATAGCCTACACTTAGAAACTAAGTATTATAAAGAGAAGAAAGAGAGGGAATCTCTCTTTTATCCCTACCTTAAGTCATTTTTAAGGTAGGTTAATTAATGAATTTCCTTTAGTGAATGGTTTATTATGCATTTTAATTAACCCTAAGTTTAGGTTCATTCTAAATAACCTTATTCAATAAGAAAGGCATCTTAAGATTAATTAGAATGGATTACTATCACATAACACACATTAATTCATTTCTTTCCATCATATATATCATATGAATAATCCTAAGCATACCTATACATGCAATGTAAATTGTAGCACACTTTGATGATGAATGCAAAGAAATGTATTTTAAAATTTAAATATTTCATTTGTTGATTGAATTATGGATGCATGCCTTTATTATGTAGAAAAGAGGGATTTTTCATCCATTAGCTAAATACACATTCACATGTAAAAAAGTTTTAAGTGAGTACGATGCCATTATTTTCTACACCAGGGGCGTAAGGTACAAGACATACTTAGGGATACTTAAATCCTCACAGTACCGGGATGCCCAGAATAATATACCAATTTTCTTAGATACATGTAAATGTATGAATAACTATAAGGATAAGAAAATACATGCAAAAGTTATATTCAATTTATTTGATTTTTGATTCTTATTCATTGGCCATATCATACATGCATATGTATAAGAGTTTCAAGTGAGTACGACACCATTATTTTCTACACCAGGGGAGTAAGGCACAAGACCTAAGTAGGACTACTTTAATCCTCGTAGCCTGGGATGCCTAGTATACCACTTTTCTCAAATATATGTGAATGTACAAAAAGAATCAAATGGACAAGGAATCATGAAGGAAATTATGTTTGATTTGGTTGTATGATTTACATGTGTGATATGAGATTCTTCGTAAGTCTTAACATGGAGATGCATAGGAATATATTTAGGCAAATATTGTTTTCTTTTCAAATGAACTATACACTTTCAAATCCTATGTGAATTCTTGTTAAGAGGGGAAAGAGAACTTCATATTACACATCTTATATTATAATCACATGCAAGCTTATAGATATTTATAATTAACATCACTTCATTTATAATAATTGATTTATAGGTTTTTTAAATAGTTTTTGATTTAATAGTGATAATAGCCACCATATTTCTAATTTAAGTCAACACATGCAATTTGACATAAAAGAAAACATTTCATTTAATTAATTTTAAGAGATATAAATGTATGATTTCATATGACAAGCAATATTTAGCATGATTGGAAAGAAATAAAGGAATGTAAGCACTTAGTTTAATTCACCCCAATTAATTCCTAAGGACAAGCATATTAAATAAGGCTATTTAAAATAAACCAAAATTCTTTAAAACATTTTTAACTTTGAGTTTTATTTGATTTTGGAAATATGAGAGAGGTTTGCTAATCCTAGCCCAATTCCCCATGTGTGAATTAATTTGGTTTAATGAAGAATGTTTAAATTGATTTTATATTTTTATTGGGTTAAGGTATGAATTAAGTGAATTAATTAACCCTTATCTATATCACCTTAAGTTAATTAACTAATTAATAATAATCCAATATGATATGCAACCACATGAAAAGTAAATTTGCAATGCTTCTAAGAAATGAAAGGGGCCTAATGCAATTGGCTTATGATTAATAGTTAATTAAGCCTAAGGGATCTCACTTAATTACTTTTATGATTTTCTCACACATGTGAGCCAATCATAATTTCATTATCTCCCACCTTGGGTTATTGAACACCCAAGGAGCTACCCAAAATCAATTAAAGGTTGCTTACATGTGGATGAATTGATTCTTAATTTTAATTTCATTAAGCCTTTATTTAATTGATTAAACACTTTGCTTATGTTTTAATTTGGATGATGAAATTAACTTAGGGGAAAGGATCAAAGGCCCCAATCCTAATCCATAAATCATTTAAACATCTAATAGTTTGATTTCCTTATTTTGAAGATTAATCACTTAATTAATCAATTAATCATTCCATTAACCATTAATTATGATTTAAAGAAAGAAGACTTAGGAAATGAATTAAAGTATCCCCAATCACATTCCTAAGTTATCTTTCTATTCAAGAGAGGTGATTATGTTTAAATGATTAACAAGTTACCGTTCATTAATTAATTATGCTTAACTGGATTAAGAGAGTGATTAGGGCAAGTGATTTTTCTAATTAAGCCATCAATAAAATCCCAAAATAATAGGGGAGGTAGAGGTCATCCCTCTAAACATCCACAAAAAATTTGAGATTAGTTGAGTGCTAAATTAAGGTGTAATTAAGCTAATTATATTTCTAATAAAACCTTAATTAAGCCAAAATCACTCCTCAAAATCATTTAATTATAATATTTCCAAATTCTACTGTGAAATATCTTCAAAATGAGTCTAAGTTTGTATTTTTGGGATTTTCTACAATTAGTTATGATTTTAGGAAGTTTCAAGATTTAAAAATAATTAATTAGCCCTAATCAATGCCTTAATCTCGGCTAAAATGACGCGCTTTTCACATGGTATGAGATTGGATATTTAAGTAGTCACATCCATTAATCGAGTGGTGGATACGCTTTCTCTATTGACTGTTCAATCTAAGATCGGATGACCATGATTCAATCCACAGTTTAGGAAAGGAATCGAAGGCTCTATCACAGGATTTGATCAGAGTCGTTCATCCCAATCATGTGGGATGGATGGATCATGATCTATCTCGTTCACGAGCGATAAAAGATGGATGCTGTCCATCTTCCCTCATTCGATCTGAGCTCACCCACACTTTCGAAGAAGGGAGATGCACACATCCAACGTACAATTTTCCATGAAATTCAAATTTACTTCACAAAAGACCAACTCACTTTTCCATACTATGCTCAGTTTGTGAAATTACCTCACCGGAGCTAATGTCCAACGGTGCAACTGCTATAGGTAGCTTCTCCTAGTTGAGGCAAGGCCATGTTGAAGAGCTTTGAGCTTGATTAGGTGTGGAAGGCTCGGTTGACTAATCCACATACGCAAGGGGCTTGACTCTGATCGAACTCACTCCTTCCGTAGCTTGGAAGCTTGGGAATTGGTTCGGTTGGCTTCGATAAGGTATGGTGATGGTGTGGCTAAAAGGAATTAAAATTTGATTGAGTGGAGAGGGAGTATTGCTTAGGATTAGGATACCCTATTTCAGCTTTGCTCAGGAATGGGCAATATCAAATAAAGAGGGCTTGGGGATCATTGGAAACACACTGAGGGGCTTCAAAAATGGCTTAGGAGATCTCACGATGCAAGTGTGTGTAAAATCCTATTCGAATTTAGGGGGAATACCCCTCAATTTCCCATCATGGATGGATGGCAGTGTGTGCACGATTTACACTAGCCCGCCACCATCTGGCAGCCAAATTTGTCTCCATCAAGTCAGGAAGGCACGCTAGGGATGGGAAGAATGATGAGAGGCTGCCATGGATCCAATGTGCAATGGTGCAAGGGTCTTGATCTAATGGTTGCTCGATTTAGGTTGGAGGTGAGACAACTCACCTCCTAAAGGTCCTTGGCCAACCTAGGGTCAGTTAGGTTAGCTAGGTGGGTCAGGAGAAGATTCCATGGAGTGCTAATGAGCTGTCATGGGGATGGGGTTGTTTACTTTTGCTTTGGATCCAATGGTTTTAAGGTTTAAATCCTATGGTTTGATTGTTAAACTCCTTGGTGGGGACCATTGGCTTTGGGGAGGTCTTAGGTGACTTAGGTGAGTTGCTAACCAGGTCAGACACAAGATTCTTAAGTTAGATTTGGCTTGGATTGGTCAAATGGGTTTCATTTGGGCTATATTTGATTGGGTTGATCAATTGGTCAAATTAGGTCAAACCATGGCTTGGTTAGATTCATATGATGATTTGGGATGTTTTGGTACAATTAATTTGGATTGGTTTGGTCTAAGTTTGGATTTGTCTTATTTCAGTTCAAAAGGGTCAAACTGGTCAAGTTGACCAATTTGACCAATTTGACCAAATTAGGTTGGGTTAGGTGTTGAGTCAAGTTCAATTGGTTGATTAAAAATAATTGTAGGCTTTGGTTTGGTTTAATTTGAAATTAAGTTGAATTTGGGTTAATTTGACCTTTTAGGTCAATTTGGGCTAGGTTGGGTCAAATTGACCAATTAGTTAACTTATGCAATCATGGCTTTGGTCAAGTTCAATGATTAACTATGAATGGGTTTGAGTCAATGGTTTTAATTAATTTGGCATATGATTGATTTTGGCTAGTTTGGATTTCATTTGGGCTAAATGTTGACTTGGTCAAAGGTTAGGTTTGACTTGGTTTGACCCAATTCAAGGTGGTTGATCAGCTCATGATGATTGTTGATCATGATTGAGGTTTATATGAACTTAGTTCAATCCAATTTGGGTTGGATTAGAACTTGGCTCAAAAAGGACTTTTAGGTCACTTTATGTCAAGTTAGCCTAAATGGATCAATTGGCTTAATCAAGGTTTGATTCAAGTGTAGTTGAATTCACATATGAGCTTAGAATTGAAATATAAATCCAATTGAAATTGGTTTGGAGCCAAATAGGTTTGGTTCATATGATAATTTCAGGCCAAAGGGTTAACTTGGGCTTGATTTGGGTTGACTTGGATTTGGTTTTATAATGGTGGTCTATGTTTATATTTGGTTCAATGTTTGAAGGAATTATTGAATCATGAAGAAATCCATGAGTTTTGAGTTGATTTGGGTTTTATTTAGCCAAGTTCAAAAGTTTGGCTAAAAGGGCTAAAATTGGGAATTTAATTTGATTTGAGTTTGATTTTTGTCATTTGAATTTATATTTCATTTATATTTATGAATATAGATGAAAATATAAATGGGTTATGAGAAAATCACTTGAGTTTGGAGTGATTTGGGAGCAAATTTGATTAAGCTTAGGGATGTAGGTCAAAAAAGGCTAACTTGGGATTTGATTTATTTTTGTTCATTAGAGGGTGGGTTTCATTTATATTTATGAATATAAATGATGGAATGAATGATTTATAAAGAAATCAATCATGTTTGGGTTGATTTGGATCACGATTTGATTAGGTTTATGGAGGTGGGTCCATATGGCTTTAAAAGGGTCTTGATTTAGTTTGATTCATTTTGATTTGATTTGAATTGAATTGTTTGAATTTGGATTTCATTTATATTTGTGAATATAAATGAAGGAATGATTGATTTATCAAGAAATCAACCAAGCTTGAGTTGGTTTGAAGGAGCTTTGACGAAACACATGAAGGTGGTTCATAAGGCTTAGGGAAAGATTTTGGAAATTGGAGTTAATCATGGGTTTCAATCATTGGATAGATGGATTTAATTTTGAAATTTGAATTTAAATTTGAGGTTTGGTTTGAAATAAGGATGCAAGGAATGGGTTTGGGCTATAGGGTAGGCAAGTCTTCCTAAATCCCTAAGGCATAACCTATTCCTATAACTAACTCTTATAAATCTTTAGGGTTAGGTTATGTGTTCACCTAATCACTAGAAGTGTGTTAAGACTAAGGAACTAATAGTGTCTATAAGAGTCCTAGACCTATGATGAGGAAGATGAGATCTCACTCTAAAGTGAGGTCAACAAGGGTGCCCAATAGGTGTGGTGTGACTAGCAAGGCACACCACACATATTGGTGTTGACTGAGATGACTAACAACATCCGAAGGATCATAACATTAACAAAAATGATCAATTCCTAAACCCGAGGTGTAGAAGGAATCAAGATCTTAGTGCAATGCAACTCCACTCATGCCAAGGGCAAAAGGGGGGAAGAAGGGATACACCAAGGGATCAAGCATGTGAACCTTCACTATGGAAGCATATTCAAGTTTTCCACTAGGGATAAGAGATTTGGATTTGAATGCAAGGTATGATTTGGATAGAGTATCCACTGAGGATTAAGATGTATAACCCACCTAGGATAGATGCATGAACCTTCCACTAAGGAAGCAGGTTCAAGTTATCCAATAGGGATAAGGAGTGTTTGAATTTCTTTTTGAGGGTGCACTCGTTGGGGAATGCAAGTTAGAATTGGGTTTAATTGACTCCACAGGGGAAGCCGGATGATTGATGTCTCACTGGGGGAAATTGAGTGATTGTTTGTTTAAGTTTTGGATCTTGAGATGGACCCTGTCAGTTTGCGATGGATTGCATCGAGATGGGGCTATGTCGGCCTGGTCTATCTTAGATTTACCAATCCGAAGGGATAGTCCATCGGCCACATGGTAGAACTATCCAACCTAAGGGGTTTCTTTTCAGTGTACAATGGCTATGCCAGGGAGAAAGCATAACAAACTTATATCTCCAAAAGCAAGGGACAACCACTTGGGTGATCTATAGGGTTCAACAAATCGAACCCAACCTAGGGGGATTACTGAATGAATGCCTCTGGGGGACTTCTATCAACTCAAAAGTTGTCAAGATAATACCATTTGATTGAATTGCATTTATTTTAATTTCAATTATTTTAATTTGATGGATCCCATCAATTTATGATGGATCCACTAAGAAGGGGCAAATATCAGCCTAGACTTGTCTTAGATTTACAAATGCAAAGGGATTGTCTAACGGTTGTGAGGTAGAACTAACCAACCAAAGGGGTGCCTTTCAGTTTGCAATGGTCAAGTTAGGAAGAAAGCGTAAGGACTCGCACCTTTCTAAATAAAGAACCACTGGGGTGATCAGTTGCTTGGGCAATAAATCATACCAAACCTAAGGTTGCTCATCATTTGGAAATGGTCATGCTGGAAAGAATGCAATTGACTTATATCTTTCAAAACAAAGATGGTCGGTGGCTCTTTGATGGAACAATAAGTTGAACTTGACCTAAGGGCGACTACTGAGAGAGTGTTGACCCAGGGACTTATCTCAACTCAATGTAGTTAGGCAATTCTATAGGGAGTTTTGCTGACACTACCCTAAAGATAGAATGGCTGCTTGGGAAAGGGTCCAGTGGGGGCTTGAATTCTTAATCCACAAGTGAAGATTTATTTTATTTGTTTTATGTTTGCATGGTCCCTATTGGTTTGCAAGGGGCCACATTGAGAAGGAGCTAATATCAGCCCAGTCCTATCTCAGACTTACTGGACCAAGGGAGAATCTACACATCCACCGAACAAACCAACCACAGGGGTTGGTACTAGGAAAGGGGAACAATAACTGGGGTAGTGTCTAAATGGGATCGCTAAGGATGTGATCCAAATAGAGTGCCCATAAGGGAGGTTCTCAGGGGCATTATCCAAAATCCTGTAAAAGAAAGCCTATATGTATTCGGTGGCCAACTCAAGGAGAAAGCTGGGGACTCGCATCTATCAAGAGTGGTGTATTCACCGGGTGGGTCATCGTTAGCATGGCAATAATCAACCAACCTATGGTGTCTGTCGATTTGCAACACTCAATCTAGAAAGAAGGTGTGTAGACTTACATCTCTCCAAAGTGAAACTGATCATTAGGATAGTTTGTCTCTAACTTGACAGGGACTATCCAACCTAGGGTGACTACTAAGTGAGGAGTCATGTGTAAGGACTAAACCCAAGCTTGAAATAGTCATGAGAAAAGGAGCCACTAGGGCACTTACCCAAAACCTCACATATACTCGACTTAGTAAGTGTATGATGGCTAGTTCAAGAAGAAAGCATGTAGGCTTACATCCTCTTAAATAAATTCAACATTAGGTAGCTTACCGGCTATGCAGTGAGACCTACCAAACTAACAAGGCACTCATTGGTTTGTAGTGGTTAAGTCAGGAAGAAAGTGTGGAGACTCACATTTGTCAGACAAATGACCACTGGGGTGACATACTATAAGGGTAATATATTAGTTCGGCCTAAAGCAACTAATGAGAGAGTGCCACAGGGGGCTTGCCCCCACATCAAAATAGCTAAGACAAAAGATATGTGTTTGTTTCTATTGTGAAAGAAGAAATAGGATGTCGCTTTGGTTCTCTTACACCTATCCTAGTTGTACTAGTCAAAGTAAGATGCCTCTTAGGTTCTCTTACACCTATCCTAGTAGCACTGGAAGACTGAATGTAGTTTGTGTTTGTGTTGTGGAGGGACAGGATGCACAGGTTCTCTTACATCTGCACTAAACAAATCATGGAGGATTTGCAAGAAAAAGATGTTTCTAACACATAAGAGGTGTAATTTGATATGAAATGAAGTTTATTGATGATTATTTTTAAACAAATTTATGGATAATCTTTCCTTAGGTAGAGCCCGTTGATTGGAAGCATAGGGCGCTCTCTTTTATAGTTTATAAGTTGATACGATCCTCCTTGGTAGGCCTTTTCTATGGTGAAAGGGCCCTCCCAAGTAGCTTCAAACTTGCCCCCCATCTTCGAATGACAACTTGGTCTCCTTAGAACTAAAATAAGCTCTCCTACTTGAAAAGCTCTAGGACAGACCAACTTGTTATGAGATCTTAAGGTTCTGGCATGCCCTGAGGCATCTCTCCTCCAAATCTTTGAGCTCTTCTAATTGCAGTTTGACATTATACTCTATAGTAATCTTGCTACCCACAACTATCCTTAGTGATGGGAGTTGGACTTCTAATGGTAGAACAACTTTGGACCCATACACTAAGGAGAATGGGGTAGACTGAGTTGGAGTTCTATATATGGTAGGCCCACAAGGCTTCAACTAATTACTCATGCCACTGTCTCTTCTTATCATTGAGTATCTTCTTCAATATTTGGATGAGTGTTTTGTTGAATGCTTCTACTAGATCATTTGCCTTTGGGTAGTAGATGGTGGAGTATCTCCAATTTATGATGTATCTTTGGGCAAAGCTGTTGATTTTAGTGCTCTTAAATATAGTACCATTATCAGATATAATTTGCCAAGGAAACTCAAACCTATATACGATATAGTTTCTGAAAAATTAGAGCACTGCTGGGTTGTGACCTCTTTCAGTGGAATTGCTTCTGCCCAATTGGAAAAGTAGTCGGTGGTAGCTGGAATGAACTGGTGACCTTTGGAAGAAGGAGGATCGATTAGACCCACTATGTCAATGCCCAAACACTCAAATGGCTATGAAGCCAGTGTAGGATGTAGAATGTTGGGTGGTTGATGTAGGACCACACCGTGCACTTGACACTGGTGGTACCTCCTAGCTACATCCATGCTGTAATCATCGAAGGCCAGTAGTATCCTAGTCTTTTGATCTTAGCTTTCATCTTCAGACAGGACTAGTGAGCTCGGTATAAACATGAATGTACCTTGGTGAAAATCTTATAGGCTTCATGTTTGTTAAACAATGTAACCACATATGATTGAAAGACCGCTGATATAAGGTGCCACCCACGAGAGCATAGGAGAGAGCTCTCTACTTCACTTGATGGGCTAATGACTTCTATTTAGGTAGTTCATCTTATTTAAGTATTCCATGAATGACTTCCTCTAATCTGACTCATCGTCCTCTTTGGAAATGATGACCTTCCATTTAAGAGAGAGTCTCTCGATGAGTTCAGCATCAATAAGTGAGAAGACTTGTCTATTTTGAACCTTTATTGGAATGTAATCATCTTTTGGGCATGCCAACTCCTTGGAGAGCTTGGCCAATTCATCTGCTATAGCATTATCTCCTTGAGGAATCTTGTAGATAGTGACCTTTAGGATTTGGGCCAACAACTCCATAGTGTACTTGTGGTAATGATGGAACTTAGGCATTAGAACTTTGAAGGACCCAACAATTTAGTTTATGATGAGGTGAATCCCCAAAGATGTTAATGCCCTGGATGCAAAGTGTAATTACTAACACCAGACCAGCAATTAGAGCCTCATATTCAGCTTCATTGTTGGTACATGGATTCAACAGATGATATGAGAATCTCATCACATCATGGTCCAGAGTTAAAAGGAGTTTTCCTACCTTTGCTTTCCCTGGAAGAGTTGATTATGGTTCTTCTCCTTTTTGGGAGGAAGCCCCACCATCAAAATACATCTCCCAATGGTGAATTCTAGAGTCCCATAAGTTCATGATTTGTTCATCGGGAGGTCATCATTAAGAAATCTGCTAAGAATCAACATGAAGTGGGTGTCTAAGAAATTTTCTAGTGTCTATCTTTTCACAGCATGGAGAGTACGAATATTATGTTAAACTATGATAAAATCATAGACCATTGCACCAACCATCCAGATAACATTGGTCGTGCCATGAGATATTGCAGTTGATTGATTCTAAAGATTAGATTCACCTTGTGAGAAAACATGCAGTGTCATAGCTTTTATGCAAAGATTAAAGCTAGGTAGTGCTTCTAAATAGGTGGGTAGTTTGCCTCAGCAGGAATTAGATGACGACTGAGATAGTAGAGAGCATTTTCTTTTCCCTCGTCATTGGTTTGAGCCAATAAAGTGCCAAGGGAGTCATCTAATGCAGCAATGTAGAGGATCAATGATTTTCCTGAGATAGGGGCTGTTGGAATTAGTGGCATCATCAGGTAGTGCTTGATATCTTCAAAAGTATGCTGGCATTTATCATCCACTTTAATTTTGCATACTTTTTGACAAGTGTTTAGAATGGATGACATCTTCCTGATAAGTTGGATATGAAGAATCTTAGATATGTCAAATGCCCTTGAAATGATCTGAGTTGAGTTAGACTTTTAGGGAGTGACATTTCTAAGATAGCCTTGATCTTCTCTGGGTTGATCTCTATTCTCCAATGTTGGACAATAAACCCAAGTAATTTCCTAAGGGATTCATTTTTAGGTTAAATTATCTTAACCCTTCGAAAACTACTTCGAAGTCAAAGAGATGGTCTTCCTTTTCTTTGTTTTTGATTACTAGATCATCAACATAGCATTCAACTTGATGATGAATGAGTTTATTGAAAATTTGAGTCATGGCCTGTTGGTATGTAGCACTAGCATTTTTAAGGTCGAGATGAACTTATAATAATAGATTCCAATTAGGGTTCGAAAAGTAGTGTTTCTTTCATCCTTGGGGGCCATCCTTATTTGGTTGTAGCTAGATGACCCACCCATAAAGGAGAATATTTTATGAGATGAGGCAATGTCCACCATCAATTCTGGTATAGGAAGTGGAAATTCATCTTTAAGACATCCCTTATTCAGATCCCTAAAATCGATGCATATACAAATTTGGCCATTCTTTTTCTTAATTAGGATGACATTGGCTAACCAGGTAGGATACTTTTCTTCCTTGATAAAGTCAACATCGATTACTTTCTTAATTTTAAAAGTGACATATTGTTTAATTTCTAATCACATGCATCTAGGAGCTTGCTTGATAAGGTTAACATTTGGTTCTATAGCTAGTTTATGGACTGCTAAAATGAGATAAATCGGGCATTTCTTCATAACTCCATGTGAAGCAGTCCTTAAACTCAGCTAATAGCCTAACTAAGTCATTAGTTTATTCTTCATTCAATAAGGAACTGATGTATGTCGGCCGTGGATCTTCTTTTATTCCCAAGTTGATTTCTTTGAGTTCATCAATGGTTGATCTAGTTTCTTCTTCAAACACTAGTGGTGCATCTTTGACTTTAGGCTCATTTGAGTAATCTGAAGTTTCTAAACATGCCTCATTATAAGAGTTAACATGATTTGAGAAGAACCTATCAGACCCCAAATGAGTGGTGATGACTAGGCAATGGTTGTCATCATTGACGGGACCCATTATGCCGAATCCTAGTCTTGATCTTGATTGAGAGTGTCTACTTTGGTTGTCCCATAGTTTCTTAAGGTAGTCAAACTTATGTTTTGACCAAGTATGTGGGATTAATCCTTCTTTGCTAAGTTAATAACACAAGGAGAATACCATTCAAAGGGTAGTAATTTTAAATCTTTATATGAATCATCCTCAAGTTCAACATCAGTTTCCTGACTTGAGGATGATGCTCCCAATAAAAACCTCTTCATCTTGACATCTGTGGATGACTTGGGGGCCACCTCAACTACTAAACCTTTAATTTTCTGAGACATAAGTAAGGTTAGAGCTAAAGTTCCAACTACTACCTGACTATTCTACATAATGATGATTTGGATACATTTATGCTTTGCTTGGATGCCTGGTGTTCACTACTATATGGCTCAAACATCACGTCCAAAGGGACCTACTGAGATGGGTTGGTTGATGTGCTTACCACATGAGACTCATTATCTGAACTGAACTCTAAGTCTATGTGGTTAGTGAGGGTGCTCCTGTGAGCTGGAACATAGCTCCTACCAGCTAGCCACCAGCAAGAAGGTCTTCCACCTCTAGAACTGCCTCTGGACTTGCCTCTTCCTCTACCTAGTGGAGGTCAAGTTATTCTACCCATGTGTTTATATGGAGGAACAAACAGTTGGCAGAATCAAACATCTAGCTCTACCTCTTCTTCGGTGTCTGATTTTCACTCACTTGTACGTTCTTTTTATTTTCCTTTTTGCCTTTTCTTTTTAATTTTCAGTTTCTTTCTCTTTTTCTTTTGATTTTGAACTTCCATCAGTTCACAAGAATAGACTTTTTCATTTGGAGGAGGATAGTAGGCTGCATCTTCATAAATCTCAACTTCTCTAACTAAGAATGGCTTCATGTCTCCTTTGACATAATACTCAATTCCACCTCTTTTGAATTTAATGCACTGATGTAAAGAGGATGGAACCATGTTATTTCCATGTATAGAAGGCCTATCATGTTATTTTCTTTAATCTTATGTGTTGTGCTTCACATGTCTATGTGGTGTATTGCTTTAGACTGGAAGCCTAGGTTTGTTTGTTTGTTAGACTTGATGATAGGGTGTTCTTTCTAGATTTAACACTATTTTCTGCAGGGGACTGTTTTAAAAGGGATCTGCTGTAATAAATAAAAATTATAAAATTATTATTTTCTTGCAAGTGCTGAAAATCCCTTAACATAGTTCATAGGACAGGTGGGCTTGGCAAGTAATTAATGCTAAGTCTGCATGTTTGTGAAATATAAACTGCTTTGTGTGATGTGTGTATTTCCTAATATCTGTTTTGTAGGGCTTAGGATTTCTTTCAAATTTTATGTGTAAATTTGAGCTTAGAATTAGGTTAGGATCTATGGAGTCTAGGATTAGTAGGAGTTGACCCTACCAGGAGATGATGTAGTGGTCCCCTGTGGAGCCCAATGGATGTCCTTGAATAAGAAGACTTTTAGAAAGAAGACCCATAGATCTAAACTTGTAGTTCTAGTCTATAAGGCGAAGCCCATTTTTCTTTCTTTCAGGATGTACATCAGTACCAGGTTGCATTGGCCTTTTTCTTATATAATTTAATTTGGGTGCGCAATAGAAACAACATGCTTTTTTCTAGGTTTCTTTCTATGTTATGTTTGTGCTGTGATGAATTCCTGGACGAAGGCTCATAGGATAAATTAAGTTTTCTTTCCAACTAAATCAATCAAAACATAAAATAAATACAACTCATAATCTTCATATGAAAGCCTAGGTATTAAAGCAAGATAAAATATGTAACAACCCCTTAGCTGGATGTTGAAAATCATGCATAAAACATATTATTTCACTCTTGATTAAGGAAGGGCTTCCATCTTTGTCGGAGAACTTGGGCTTAACTTTAGAGAGCTATGATGGAAGAACACCTTCTTCTATTCTAATTTGGCCCATAACCTTTTTCTAATTGCATGCATTAAGCATAAATTGCATTCCTATGACCTAAATGAATCCCAAGTCAAAATTCATAAAATCTGAAAAATATGCATTAGTTAGATGCATCCTCATGCCCTATATGATCCTAGGAATTAGGGAGAGAGTCTAGGTTCAAAAATAACTTTCCTAAAAATGCAACATCCCAGCCATCATGCATTCATATGACTTAACCTCATGATTTTAAAATGAGCTTAGGTGGTGTTAGCTGGCAGCCTTCTCCAGACAGGTTGTAAATCCATAAGAGTCAAGGATAGGTTAGTTCTCTCAAGTGAGAAGAACGATTGATAATTCCCAATGATAGAATTGGGTCGAGCATCTAACATATGTTAGAAGCATTTGTATACTAGGTTCTAAAGCATCCTTTTAGGAATAAGTCTTCAACCCTAAGCATTTCTACAGTCTTGTGCTACTAGAATCTAAGCCCTAAATTTCTAAGAAAATGATAACTCAAAAACTAAAATTAAATCCCAAATTTGAAGCCCAATTATAGGATAGATGAAATGTCTACTGGGCATCCTATCAATAGATATTTCCAACTTTTTCCTATTTGACTCTTGAAAATAACTCTCTCCAATTTGGACATCTCCCAATTGAATTTCCCAAAAATCAATCCTTTGAAAGCTACCATAGTAGTCTTTAGGAATAACCACTTATTTCTTTAATTGAGAGTATTTTTATAAAGAGACCCTTTCTAAGATGTAATTAACTATAGAGGATTTCCATTATATGGAGCCATCATCCCAAGATAAAATAAACCCTATTCTACTTTTTCATGTAGTTTAGAGGAAAATACTCCAGTACATGAAAGACCCATTAGCCTTAGGAGTCTTTTATTGAAATGATTGAATCCATTATAAGAGAGCATGTTTATCTTTCAAGATAATATGTTTATTCCTTAATGTCATATTTGGTCATCTAAGTAAAATATTCCTAAACTCTATGTGGTATCATTTCTTTTCTTTACTCTAGAGAAAACACCAATAGCTCTTAGTGTCTACAAGAGTCTTAGATCTATGATGAGGAAGTTGAGAGCTCACTCCCAAAAGTGAGGTCAACAAAGGGCGCCCAATAGGTGTGTACGACTAGCAGCCAGATGTATTGGTGAATGAGATGATCAACATCTGAATGATTGCAACCACTAATAGATACAATCTACTCCTAAACCCAAGAAGTGGATGGAATCAAGATCTTAGTGCAATGCAACTAAACTTATACCAAGGACATAAGAGAGGAAGAAAGGATCTACTGACGGATCAAGCATATGAACCTTTCACTAGGGAAGCAAGTTTGAATTATCCATAGAGAATAAAAGTTTCCTTTTTGATATGATTTGGGAAGAAAAGATCCACTGGAGATGAGTGCATGAACCTTCCACTAAGGCAGGTTCAGATCATCCACTAGGGATAGGGATTTGATTAGGTTTGATTTTATGAGGGCTCTACTAGGGAGAGGATGTGATTCACACCGTACTGGGGAGGAAATTGGTTTAATTTAATTGGTGGGCATCCATTGAGGATGAGAATTTAATTTTATTTGTTTACTTATGGTTTGAGGCTCCACTGGGGAGAGGATGATGAATTTTGATAAATGGACCCTATTGGTGTGCGATGGATCCACTAAGATGGGGATAATAATAACTTAGTCCTATCTTAGATTTACAAATCCAAAGGGATAGTCTACCAGTCATCACGTAGAACTATCCAACCTAAGGGTTGCCTTTCGATGTGTAATGGTCAAGTCAGGAAAAAAGCTTGTAGACTTACATCCTCTTAGACAAGGAAGCATTGGGGTGATTGGTTGATAGCATAATAAATCAAACTTGACCTAAGGCAATTATTGAGTGAATGTTGCTGTGAGATCATATTGATTCAAAAATAGTTAGAATCAATTTCATTTAAATTTTAAGATGGATCCTGTTGGTGTGCGATGGATCCAGTACAAAGGGGCTAATATCAGCCTAGTCCTATCTTAGATTTACAAATCCAAAGGGATAGTCTACTAGCCATGAGGTAGAGCTAACCAACTTAAGGAGTGCCTTTTGGTGTGCAATGGTAAGTTAAGAAGAAAGCTTGTAGACTTACAACTTTCTAAATAAGGAACCACTAGGGTGAACAGTTGATAGCACAATAAATCAAATCCCGACCAAAGGATGCCCGTCGATGTGCAACAATGCTAGAGAGAATGCGTGATAGACTTATATCTTCCAAAATAAGGATGACCACCGAGGTGACTCATTGGTGGCACAATAAGTTAAACTTGACCTAAGGGAGACTACTGAGAGAGTGCCGACTCGGGGACTTATCTCAACTCAAGAGTAGTCAGGCGATTTCTATAGAGAGTTTTGCTGACAGTGCCCAAAATATAGGATGCCCACTTGGGAAAAGGTACCGTTAGAGGTTTTCCTCCTAATCCATAAGCAAAGATATATATATTATTATTATGTGTGTGTGTGTGTGTGTTATTTATTATTATGTTTGCGTGGACCATGATGGTGTGTGAGGGACCACACTGAGAGGAAGCTCATATTAGTCTAGTCTTATCTCAAACTTACTGGACCAAGGGATAATCAACATATCCACAAGACAAATTCTCCAACCACAGGGGTAGCTACTAGGAGAGGGGGACTGTCCAATCTAAAAGTAACCGGGGTAGTGTCTAAATGGGGTTGCTAAGGATGTGATTCAAATAGAGTGCCCATAAAGGAGGTGCTACTAGATACTTTATCTAGAACCCTATTAAAGAAAGCTTATAGTTATACGGTGGCTAACTTAAGGAGAAAGCATAACAATCTTACATCTGCTAAGAGTGGTGTATCCACCGGGTGGGTCACAGTCAACATGGCGACCACCAACCAACCTATGGTACCCATCGGTGTCCAATAATCTAGAGAAGTCGTGTAGACTTGCATCTCCCTAAAGTGAAACTAATTGCCGGGATAGTCTTTCTTCAGCTTGACATGTACTATCCGACCTAGGGTGACTACCAAGTAGGGAGTCACAAAGAAGGGTTGGACTAGACTTGAAGTAGGCAGGAGGAATGGAGATGCTGAGGGACTTACCCTAATCCTCAAATATATTTGACCTGGTTAGTTCACGATGGTTAGTTTAAGAAGAAAGCGTGTAGCAAAGTTACATTCTCTTGAATGAAGCTAATATGAGGTAGCTTGCTGACTGTGCAATAAGGCCTACCAAACTAACAAGGCGCTAGTCGGTGTGCATAGTCAAGTCAAGAAAGAAAGCATAGTAGACTTACATCTTCCTGAACAAGGGACCACTGGGGTGACACATTAGCAAGGTAGCATATCAGCCCAACCTAGAGTAGCTAATGAGTGAGTGCCACATGGAGCTTTCTCCCACATCAAAATAGCCTGAGATAAAAGATATGTGTTTGTGTGTTTGTCATTTATACTCAACCAAGTCAGTTCATGATGGCTAGTTTAAGAAGAAGGCGTAGTAGACTTACATTCTCTTAAGGCCAACATGAGGGTAGCTTACTAACCGTACAGTAAGGCCTACCATACTAACAAAGTGCTCGTCAGTGTGTAGTAGTCAAGTCAGGAAAGAAAGTGTAGCAGACTTACATGTTCATAAGGGACTACTAGGGTGAGGCATGAATAGAGTAACACATCAACCCAACTTAAAGCAGCTAATGAGTGAGTGCCATAGGGGGTGTTATCCCACATCAAAGTAGCCTGAGATAGAAAATATGCATGCATGTTTGTGTTGTGAAAGAAGGAATAGGATGCCGCTTGGGTTCTCTTACACCTACCCTAAACACATCGTGGCAGATTCGCAAGCAAACATATTTCTAACCAAATTTGAAGAGATGGAATTTAAAATGAAGAGAGATTTTATTGATAATTATTTTCAAACAAGATTTATGGATAATAATTCTTCAGGTATAGTCCATTGATTCAAGCATATGGTGCTCTCCTTTATAGTTTATAAGCTGATAGGATCCTCATTGGTAGGCCTTTTCTATGGAAAAGGGCCTTCCTAAGTGGGTCAAAACTTTCCTCCAATATTTCAACAAATAAAAATTGGTCTCCTTAGAACTAAAACACGCTCTCCAACTTGAAAAGCTCTAGGGAGGACCAACTTATTATGAGCTTCAATCATTTTGACTTTATACAACTCGAGGTTCTGGCATGCCCAGAGGCATCTCTCCTCCAAACCTTCAAGCTCTTCTAACCATAACTTGGCATTTTGCTCCATTATGATTTTGTTACCCATAACCATCCTTAATGATGGGAATTAGACTTCTAATGGTAGAACTGCTTCAGACCCATACACTAAAGAGAATGAGGTAGATTGAGTTGGAGTCTTATATGTGGTACGGTAAGCCCACAAGGCTTCAACTAACTACTCATGCCACTGCCGCTTGTTATAATCAAGTATTTTCTTTTATATTTGGATGTGAGTTTTATTGAAGGCTTCTATTAAGACATTTTCCCTCGGGTAATAGATGGTGGAATAACTTCTATCTATGCTGTATCTCCAGGCAAAATTGTAAATTTTAGTGCTCTTGAATGCAGTACCATTATTAGATATGATTCGTCAATGCACTCTGAACCTATATATGATATGTTTCCTGAAAAACTAAAACACATGCTGAGTTGTGACCTCTCTGAGTGGGATTTCCTCCACCCATTTGAAAAAGTAGTTGGTGGCAGTTAGAATGAACCAATGACCCTTGAAAGAAGGAGGATCAACCGAACCAACTATGTTGGTACCCCCAACACTCGAATGGCCATGTTGATAATGTAGGATGTGGGTGATTGGTGTAAGACCACATCATGCACCTAACGTTGGTGGAAACTCCTAGCTACGTCCAAGCAGGCTGTGATCATCGAAGGCCAGTAGTACTTAGTCTCTTGATCTTGGCTTTCATCTTCGGACTGGATTAGTGCACTCCGCACAAACTTGAGTTTACCTTAGTCATAATCTTATGGGCTTCATGTTTATCCAAATAATGCAACCACTTATGATCCAAGGACTGCCGGTATAAGGTTCCATCCATAAGATCATATGAGAGAGCTCTCTGCTTCACCTGATGGGCTAATGACTTCTCTTGAGGTAGTTTGCCTGTATTTAAATAATCAATGAATGGTTACCTCCAATCTGACTCATCATCCTTTTTCGCAATGGCAACCTCCCCATCAAGAAGGAGTCTATCGATGAGTTCAACATCAATAGGGATAAGACTTGTCCATATTGGACCCTTATTAGTATGGACACATCTTCCACATGCCAGCTTCTTGGCCATCTTGGTCAATGCATCTACTACTGCATTTTCTCCTCGAGGAATCTTGTAGATGGTGACTTCTGGGATTTGGGCCAGCAACTCCATGGTATACTTGTGGTAATGAAGGAGCTTAGGCTTTATAACTTATAGGACCCAACAATTTAGTTAATAATAATTGAGACCTCAAAGATGTTGATGTTCTGGACACATAGCATAATGGCTAACTCAAACTGATAATCAAAGCCTCATATTCAACTTTGTTGTTGGTGCTTGGATTGGACAGATCATATGAGAATCTCATCACATTGCAAACTGGAGTTAGAAGGAGTATTCCTACCCCTACCATTCCCAGAAGAGTATATCATGGTTCTTCTCCCTTTTGAAAGGAAGCTGCACCATCAAAATACATCTCCCAATGATGAATGTTGGTGTCTCCTAAGTTCATCATTTTTTCATCAAGGAAGTCATCACTAAGGGAATTAGCAGGAACTGGGAGTGCTGCAAAGAAGTGCTCTAGTGCTTGTCCTTTTACCTCATAGAGGGGTATGAATGTGATATCAAACTATGACAAAATCATGGACCAACGTGACAACCATCCAGATAGCATCGACCGTGTCATGAGATATTATAGTAGATTGATCCTAGATATCACATTCATCTTATGAGAAAGCATGTATTATCATAGTTTTTGAGATGCAAAGATTAAAGCTAGGCAGTGCTTTTTAATAAGTGGGTAGTTTGCCTTAGTAGGGATTAGATGGCGACTAAAGTAGTATAGTGCATTATCTTTCCCTTCATCATTGGTTTGAGCCAACATAGTGCCAAGGAGCCATCTAATGAAGTGGTATATAATATCAATGGCTTATCCAGGATAGGGTCTTCTAGAACTAGTGGTGTCATCAAGTAGTGCTTGATGTCTTCGAAAGCATGCTAGTACTTGTCATCCCACTTAAACTTTGCATCCTTTTTGACAAGTGCTGAGAATGGCTGGCATCTTCCTGATAGGTTGGAAATGAAGCATCTTACATATGCCAACCGCCCTTGAAAAGATCTGAGTTGAGTTAGATTTTTAGGGGGTGGCATTTTTAAGAAAGCCTTGATCTTCTCCGGGTCAATTTCTATTCCACGATGATGTACAATAAACCCAAAAATTTCCCTGAAGCTACTCTGAATGCACACTTCAGGGGATTCATTTTAAGGTTAAATTATCTTAACCATTTAAATACAACTCTCAAGTCAAAGAGATGGTCTTTTTTTCTTTACTTTTGACTACAAGATCATCAACGTAATGTTTAACCTAATGATGGATGAGTCCGTTGAAGATCCTAGTCATGGCCCGCCGGTATGTAGCACCGACATTTTTAAGACCAAAAGGCATGATCTTATAATAATAGATTTTGATCGGGGTTTGAAAACTAGTATTTTTCTCAACCTCAGGGGCCATCTTAATTTGGTTGTAACCTAATGACCCATCCAAAAAGAGATTACTGCATGAGAAGAGGCAATGTCCATCATCAACTCTAATATATGAAGTGAAAAATTCATCTTTAGGGCATGCCTTATTTAGATCCCTAAAATCGATGCATATGTGAATTTGGCCATTCTTTTTCTTAATTGAAATGACATTGGCCAACTAGGTGGGATATTTTTCTTCTCTAATAAAGCTATCATTGATCAGTTTCTTGATTTCAAAAATGACCCGCTGCTCAATGTCTAATCACATGTGTCTAGGAGCTTTCTTGATAGAGTTAGCATTAAGATCTATTGCTAGTTTGTGGACTGCTATGTTAGGAGATAAACTAGGCATTTCTTCATAACTTCATGCAAAGCTGTTCTTAAACTTAGTCAACAGCCCAACCAAGTCATTGGTTTCTTCTTCATTCAACAAGGAACTGATGTATGTCGGACATGGATCTTCTTTTATTCCTAAATTGATTTCTCTAAGTTCATCGATGGATGATTTGATTTCTTCTTCAAACTCTGGTGGTGCATCCTTGACTTTAAGATCATTTGGGTCATTTTAATTTTCTAAACACACCTCCTCATAAAAGTTAGCATGATTTGAAAAGAACTTATCAGACTCCAAATGATTAGTGATGACTAGGCAATGGTTGTCATCGTCAACTAGACCCACTGTGCCAAATCCTAATGTTGGTCTTGATTGAGAATGTCTGCTTTGGTTGTCCCATAACCTTTCAAAATAATCTGACCTATATTTATACCAAGTATGTGGGATTAATCCCTTCTTTGCTAAATTAAGAACACAAGATGAATATCAATCAAAAATCAATTGTATTAAATATTTATATTATTCATCCTCAAGTTCTACATCAGCTTTATAGCTTGAGGATCATGCTCCCAACAAAAACCTCTTTGGCTTTACATCTATGGATGACTTGGGGGCCTCTTTAACTACCAAACCCTCAACTTTCTGGGAAGAAAGTGGTGTTAGAGCTAAGGTTCCCAATTACTGCCTGACTATTCTACATAATACTGATTTGGATACATTCATACTTTGCTCAGAGGCCTGGTCTTCATTGCTGTCTAACTCAAATGTCACCTCCAAAGGGACCCGCTAAGAGGGGTTGGTTGGTGTGCTAACCATATGATACTCATCCTATGAACTAGACTCTAAGTCTATGTGGATAGCAGGGTACTCCTGTGAGTTGGAACATAGCTCCTACTAGCTGGCCACCGGTAAGGAGGACTTCCACCTCTAGAACTGCCTCTAGATTTGCCTCTTCCTCTACCTGGTGGGGGTCGAGTCATCCTACCCATACGTTCATCTGGAGGAACAAACTGTGGGAAGAATCCAACAACTGCATCTACTTCTTCTTTGGTGTCTGATTCTCACTCACTTGCATTTTCATTTTCATTTTCTTTTTCTTTTTCTTTTTCTTTTTCATTTTTCTTTTCTTTTTCTTTTTCTTCTTATTTTTTTCCTTTTATTTTTTAACATTGAAAAAGTTCACAAGAATAGACTTTTTGATTTTGAGGAAGATAGTAGGTCGTGTCCTCATATATCTTGACCTCCCTAACTGAAAATGGCTTCAAGTCTCCTTTGACACAATACTTGATTCCACTTATTCAAAATTTGATGCACTGATGTAAAGAGGATGGAACCATATTATTTCCATGTATCTAAGGCCTACCGAGCAAAGCAGTGAAAGATATATCTGAATCAATTATTTAGAACTTGGCTTCTGTCTTCTAGTCATTATCTCTAATGGAAATACTATGGAGCCTAAAGCCCTCTCTTCTTGCTCATTGAATTCTCTCAACATCATCTGATCTTGAGATTTGGAGATGTCAATCCTTAGGTAGGCAAAGGTCTTTAGACTCATAATATTCACTGATGTACCTAGATCAACTAACACACTGGAGAGTCTGAATTTTCCCATATCCACAATGATGTAGAGGGGACAGTTGTGCTCGGTTGTATCCAAAAGAAGGTTTTCATTAATGAATGTAACTCCACAGGATTCTCTTGAATAACATGCCTCCTCTCCAATAGCGGTCAGCTGAGCTAAGCATATTTCTGGATCGAGAAGGGCTTTGATGAATGAGTCCCTCATCTCTTTGGTAAGACAAGGGCATCTTATATGCTTAGC
The DNA here is from genome assembly GCA_021442155.1 of Cymbidium sinense. Classification (NCBI taxonomy): domain Eukaryota; kingdom Viridiplantae; phylum Streptophyta; class Magnoliopsida; order Asparagales; family Orchidaceae; genus Cymbidium; species Cymbidium sinense. The sequence continues at coordinate 11,176,207 of CM038226.1, forward strand.
TTAGCTGGCAACTTTCTCAGGTGAGCGAAGACATTGTAGTCAACTCTGGATTGGTCCTCCACAAGCATATCCATAGGAGGAACATCCTGTGGAGGGGCTACTTGCTCATCAACTAATGCCACAACAAAGGTTGACTTCAGTGACTTCATGAGATGGTTTAGTGAAAAGTCCTACTTGCTCATCAGGTTCACCTACAACTTCTCCTATATGATCATTGGAGTCAGATGACTCCAAATCAATCTTAATGGGTGAACCCGAATGATTTAGGAATAGAAAATCCATCTCTAAATCAAGAGAGCAAGAGTGATTGGAGAGTTATATATAGGAATAAACTCAGACAGATTATCAGAAGTGACATAAATATAAGTGGAATTTGGATGAAGGTACAAAATAGAAATTAAGTAAAGTAAGCAGAGTGAGGGATTTGGCACCCCCTCTGCTGATCTAATATGGTTACTAGAAGAAGAGCTGGTTGGAGGAACTGTAGCTGTTGTGGGAGGAGTGCTAGAATTGACCAGTGTTGCACTACTATGCTATCCTGGGCAAGTGGAGGTTGTTAGTACTATTGTTGGGCTCTTACCTCCCTCAAGTTGTCATTAGCAACTTGCAAGCCTTCCTTAGAGTTAGAGGTTTGAGCTACTTTAGCCACCTGCAAGGGTAATTTTTTGATTTTAGAAATAATTTTTTGGGAGGTTCAGGATAGGGAGATATCCCAACCTTCCTTTATCTTAAGAGGATCGCATGTAACCCCATGGATTACTCCTAACAGAACTAGAAGGTTATTCTAATAGGCATTCCTTAGGGATGATGATGGCACCTGACTTGAAGCTATGTTCAATCCAATCCTTGAAGGTAATGTAATCTTCTAAGACATGGCCTAATAAGCAGTGGTAGGGGCAATAGTCTAGATCATGACTCTTGCTTACTTCCTCCGGCCTCTTAGGCTCTAATAACTAAAAAAAAAAGGCTTCTTTAAGAGATTCTTAAAGATCTTTCTGACAACCTCTCTCTTGAATGAATAAGGTTTATTCAATCTATCGACAAGAGTAGATAAGTAATAGCTACACGGTAGGGTAGAAATATACGATGATGCGGAGGGAGGCGTGCTATGTAAACTAAGGTGGCTGTATGATGGCCAAGGTGGTGAGGAAGCATAGGAGGCTGAGCTCGAGGCCTATCATCAACTCTAGGTCAGCTCTTATCAACTGTGGCTACCTAATTTTCTCAAATGCCTTATGAGGTCTAGGCTTGGCTGAGTGGTCCTAGAAAGGCAACTGTTTGGCTTCTTCTTATAGACTAGCCATCTTGTTGATTAATTTCTCAAAGGTTTTGGTTGTAAAACTCTTGAGCATGAAAGAAATAGGGCCATGGATGTTCTTTTGGAGAATCTCTATGGCGCATTGTTCAGACAGCTATGGTTTGCATTCCATACTCAGGTTTATCCACTTGAGAATGTAATCAACAAGGGACTTATTGGAGATGTTTGTCAGTACAACAAGATCGCCTATAATAACCCTTTGATAAGCTCCAATAAACCTCTTGATGAAGAGGTGATCCAACTCAACAAATGTCTTTATCAAACTATTGGGCAATTCAGCACACTAGTCAAATGAAATGACTACTAAATTGCTAATAAATAATCTAAAAGAAGGGCGTCACTACCTCACATTACAGGAGCAAGCCCTAAATGTGTAATATGTTGGCGAGGGTTCCCACTACCATCAAATATCTTAAAAGAAGGAGGTGCAAAGCCCTTAGGATACTGGACCGCATTAAATTCCTCCGGGTAGGGTCTACCCTTTGGAATAGATGAGCCATCTCGGGCTTATGCCAATGCTTCTCTCACCTGTTGCTCCACCATATTTTTTATATCTTTCTTATGCATGAAGGTGATGTCCACCACCTTCCTATACAAGATTCCACTATCTTCCTTTATAGGAATGCACCCTATGATCATGGTATAAAATGTCAAACCTCAATCTTCTTCCCCATCTTGTTAATATGATCATCTCTCTATCTAAGCTGGTAGAGGAGGTGTTTAGTTGAATGGACGGTGTCATCCTCTTTAACTATAATTCCTTCTTGACTCTACTGGTCTATGGAGGGAGCTCCTAGTATCAATCATGTGGACCTTGACCAAGTCCTCTAGAAGGTCATCCTCATCAGGATGAAATGCTACCCTCTCATCCTCTGAATCTGTACGATCACTACATAAGAGTTCCCTCTTCTGTTGCTATTTCCAAGGAACGATCTTAACTTTGCACACCAAAAAAGAATCCAAAAGTAGGATTATGCCTGAAATACATCTAACACTGCCTGCCACTAGAGTGCTATCTCTTGGAGGACTGCTGCTAGAAGATACATGCTCATGACTGCCCACTATCGGTGGAGTGCTGTGTCTGAGGGTATCCACTTCCATGGGAACTGCAAAATTATCTCCCTCCTCCTGTACTACTATCGCTATCACTGGCTCTGATGGTGGTGGTGGCAATGGTGGTGCGACCATAATGCTGTGAGGTCACTACTTCTTCTTCACCAAGACTGAAGTAGGAGGTCGAGTAGGGGAACTCGCCTTCACCTCAGTCAGTGGAGTAGGTGGAGTGGGATCCTTTGGCCATAGCTGGATCACCAAAGGGGCTTTCTTCTCCCTAGAAGATAGTTTCATGACCTTTGTAGAAATGGTGGATGGCGATTGAACTGGTGGTGGAAGGTGAGGAGTGGATCAGTGTGGTGGAGATGACACTAGATCCACCCTTGCTGGGGCATTCCCCCTACGATTGGTGGTACCCATCAGTATTATGTTGTCAATCCTATCGGCCATGGTGGCTCGATGATAAGGGAAATCAACAAGAGCGGAGGCCATCGACTGCCTGACAAACCTCGTCACTCCTTACTCCCTAACTGAGCTGCTACTCTGGCCTCTAATGCTCTATCCTTATGGATCTACCTGGTAACACTCCTGGGGATGATCGACCTTAAATCAAATACTGTACCTGACTTTGAGCATCTGTGGGCACTACCAACTTGGCATAGTATCATCCGTAGATCGACATAGGACTTCCTCTTATCCCTAGCCAAAATCTTGTAGTATGCTGGTGGTTGAGGTAATCTAGCTATCCTCTTGTAGTCTTCCACTCCATCTGATGCTGAGAGGGGGTGAAACCTACTGCCCCTAAGAAGTGGAGAGGTCTCATGGGGTGATCCCTCCTCAGCAACATGGGATGCTACATCTATCTCTCGGGATGCATGCTTGTGATGCCGCTTGATCTTGTGGCTTCTGTTGCGATACTGTGTGCGACTGAGTAAGGTAGTGTGAGAATTAGATCGTACCTTGAAAGTATGGGATACTATATTTAAAGTCAAGATAGGCTTCCCCTTAGAGGGGACCAACGAGGAGGTGCTAGTATGCACCTAAGTGACTGTAGGAGCAACTGACTGTGTGGGAACTGAACTGATTGGTGAAACCTCGATCACCTTCCTCTTCAAGGAAGGATACTCAGTATCGGAAGGCAAGTTAATGCATATGACTGATTCTGCCCAGCCATCTCATCCCGACTGACAATGGTGAGGGTCGCTCCCTCACAAGTAATGTGTGCTCCCTCAAATCATCGACTAAAGAAAACTAAGTGGGCAGAGTCAGTTTCAGGGAGGTCGACCCGATCAAGGCCAAATCCATCCCGAATGGAAAGGAAAAGATGAACTTCTGGGAGGCCATATATACTGACTGTGAAAATAAACTGCACTGACTAGTATGCATTGTATCTCTGCATGTGTTGAAATATAACTTGAGTCATATCTCTGCTTTAATACTTGTCCCAAGAGAGTAATACAGATTTGGAGTTTTGACATGTGAGGAGAGTCTTTGCCATTTGACTTTGATTTAGAACCCATACTTTACCAATTTAAGTAGGTTGGGCGGAGTTTAGATATTTGAAGATGTTTGTGTTGTTATCTTGTTTGAAAATTTTTTATTTTGAAAAAACTTTACTTAGCAAATTTAGGTATGCTAAGAAAAGGTTGTGATTGTATGTTTTGGAAATTATGTGGAAAATCTTTGCTTGTGGTGATTGATTTTATTTTTGTTTGATTTGAAAATGAGGTTCTCCACTTAACAAATTTGGTATGTTAAGTAAGAACCAAATGTGATATGATTTGAAAATATGATTCTCACTTAACAAATTTAGTATGTTAAGTAAGAACCAAATGTGATTTGATTTGTATTTTGATAATGAGACTCACTTAACAAATTTGGTATGTTAAGTGAAAGCCAAATGCATGTCATGAAAATGAGACCCTCACTTATTAGATTTGGTATGTTAATTGGAGGTCAAATTTATGTTTTGAAAATGAGACTCTCACTTAACAAAATTGGTTTGTTAAGTGAAATCCAAATGTATGTTTTGAAAATGAGACCCTCACTTAACAAATTTGGTATGTTAAGTGGAGGTCAAATTTATTATTTGAAAATGAGACTCTCACTTAACAAATTTGGTATGTTAAGTGAAAGCCAAATGTATTTTTGAAAATGAGACCCTCACTTAACAAATTTTGTATGTTAAGTGGTGGTCAAATTTATGTTTTGAAAATGAGACTCACTTAACAAATTGGATATGTTAAGTGAAAGCCAAATGTGCGTTTTGAAAATGAGACCCTCACTTAACAAATTTGGTATGTTAAGTGGAGGTCAAATTCATGTTTTGAAAATGAGACTCACTTAACAAATTGATATGTTAAAAGCCAAATGTATGTTTTCAAAATGAGACCCTAAAAAAATTGGGTATATTAAGTGGAGGTCAGATTCATGTCTTGAAAATGAGACTCTCATTTAACAAATTGGATATATTAAGTGAAAGCCAAATGTATGTTTTGAAAATGAGACCCTCACTTAACAAATTCAGTATGTTAAGTGGAGGTCAAATTCATGTTTTGAAAATGAGACTTTCACTTAACAAATTAGGTTTGTTAAGTGAAAGCCAAATGCATGTTTTGAAAATGAGACCCTCACTTAACAAATTTGGTATGTTAAGTGGAGGTCAAATTCATGTTTTAAAAATGAGACTTTCACTTAACAAATTGGCTATGTTAAGTGAAAGCCAAATGTATGTTTTGAAAATGAGACCTTCACTTAATAAATTTGGTATGTTAAGTGGAGGTCAAGTTCATGTTTTGAAAATGAGACTCTCACTTTAAAAATTGGATATGTTAAGTGAAAGAAAAATATACATTTTGAAAATGAGACCATCACTTAACAAATTTGGTATGTTAAGTGGAGGTCAAATTCATGTTTTAAAAATGAGACTTTCACTTAACAAATTGGATATGTTAAGTAAAAGTCAAATGCATGTCATTTTTGAAAGAAGGGAAATCTATTTAACAATTTTAGGTATGTTAGATAGAGTTCAATGATATGTCTTGCTTTTAGGTATGATTCTTTGCTTTTGAAAAGAGAGAAACTTCAATTCTAACATATGTGAAATATGTTAAGAGAAGTTTCAATTTTATGCTATGATTTTATTTGAAAAATAGACTCTTCATTCAACAATTTTGAGTATGTTGAATGAATATGGTCATTTTCAAAAGCGTCCTTTTAAAAAAAAGATGATTTTGATCTTGATTTTGAAAAGAACCTCCATGTAACAACCATGGGGATTGTTAAGTGAGGTTTTGTAATATATATTTTATGAAAGGTGCTTTTGGAAAGTGGAACTTTGCAAAAGAGTTTAGTTTCTTAATTATTAAGATGAACCTTGCCTTACCAAGCTAGTGGTATGGAGGTTCTAAATTTTTGTCATTTATTTTTATGAATTAATTTTATTTTTTTGCCTATTAGGAAACCCAAATGGTGTTCCCGGACCTACAAGGAGTGAGGTCGTAAAACCTAGAGGATGTTGGCTAGCTTTGCTTAAGAATGAAATAAGCTAAGTGCCAATGGAAGGAAAGATAGTCTTGGACTCATATGAGATACAAGTCTACTATTGATGTTTGGAGGCAACAATTGTCTAGTGGAGATGGAGAGAGGAAACATCTCCAGCAGAGTCAAATATCTGTGGTGTTTATTTTTGGTTTGTGTTTGAAGTGTGTGTATATGGGGATACCATGTAGATCCAAGGATGTACTTATTAAGGTGATTGGGTATGACATCAAGGAATAGTGCACCATCTCGAAAGATGGAAACCACTACCCTATAATGGACATAATCACCTAATCAGAACTCCTATGGCATGATGGGTCTTCAATGTACTAGAGATTTTTCCCCTACTTTACATGGATGAATAAAGTAGGGTCTATTTAAATCGGTTCTAAATTTTCCTATGGGGGTAAGCATCCATAGTTAATTACATCCTAAGGAAGGAGAGTTTCTTAAGAATACTCTCGATTAAAGTAGGCAATTATTATCTCCAAAGAATTTAAAGATAGAACTATCAATAATTTGATTATATTTGGAAGATCAAATGGGATAGATTGAAAGGAGAGACTTATTACCAAAACTAAAAGGAGAGACTTATTATCGAAACCAAAAGGAGATGAGTAGGGGATGCTCATGATACTAGGAAGCCTAGTAAGCATCCCAAACTGTTACTATGGTTGGGCTTTATATGTTTGAAATTGAGGAGAATTATATATTTGAGTTGAAATTTTATTAGAAATTAAGGACTTATAATTCCATAATACAAGATTATGGAAATGCTTAAGAGGTGAGGATTTATGCTTGTAGCCCCAAAGGAAAACAACAACTTCGGATCCTAAATCTATGTAGCTTTAGCGAGGGCCAAAGCACGACCTATATCTATGGCAAAAGTGGGTATATTGTTTACCACCACAAGAGAGAGTATACCACCCAACTACTAGACTTATAATCGCCTGGAGTGGCAGCTAGCTAATTCCTCCTATGATTTAAAACCATGTGGTCAAGTTATATGTATTGAAAGATAACTAGGTTGTTATTATTTGGAAAGAAACTAAAGTCCTTATACCCACTCTCTAAGAGACTAGAGCATGAGTGGTATGAATAATGACTTAGTCTAATGCAAATATTATCAAATTTTATTTGATTTTGACTCTTTATTTTGACACAGGCTATAGAATTTTTATATGCCTAAATGTATGATGAAGTTGGCTATGGGCTAAATCAAAAGAGAAAGAGGTGTTTTCCATCATAGGCTCTCAAAGGTCAAGCCATTTTTAACTATCTAGCAAAGATGAAAACCCTCTCTTAGCAAGAGTGAAACAAAATGACATGCATGATATTAAGCATACAACATCTAGCTAAGGGGTTGCTTAATATTTTATTATCTTGATTTAATGTTTTGGCTTTATGTGACGTTATGAGTTATTTTAGAAAATTTAATTATGAGTTGTCATTTAGGTAGAAAATTTATTTTTTCCTAAGAGCATAAATGAATCCAGGCCACACATTAAATCATCATACATAAAAACTATAAAAAAATACATGCCATTTCTATTGCACAATGTAAATAAATCATCGAACAATTTGTAAACTCAACGTGAAATAATAATAGGCTGGTGTGGTTGGGTAACACCGTACAACTAAAAAAAATAAATGGGTAGCCGGGCTCTACCCTTTTAAACCCATTATAATGAAAGAATAATTACAATTTAATTACAGCAAATGAATGGGAGCTATAGGGGATCTTCAAATCTTTAAATCTTCTTCATTCCTTCATTTCCTTCTTTCATTTGGTTGGGCAAGCTGCATAGGATCACATGGTACATAAGACTTGATTTTGTAGCCAATGTTTATCCTTACCCCCATAACACTAATCCTAATTCCTAATGCAAAATTACATTAAAAATAGGAAAATTAAATCTAATTACACCTACAAAATAAGTGTTAGTTAAACACACCATACAACCCAAGTAGTTATATGAAAAATTTAGACTTAGCACTCTGCACATGGGTAACCAAGTCCACCTGTCTTTACGTAGGTCATGGTTAGGGGTTAAGCAACCTATAAAAGAGAGCATTTATATTTATTTTAAGTGCCCCTTAAGCATATTCTCTTATAGAAATATGATTAGGCTATTCATGGCCTAACATCTAATCTATGAAACATACACTCTAACATCCAATCTATAATAGTACATCACAAAACAAGCATACATCAAGCCATACACTATTGTAATATAAAATTAGAAGTGGTGGCTTAATCTAATGTGTATGTGTTAAAGCTTGTGTGGTATGTCCTAGATAGGCTTTAGAGTTAAGATTTTCTAAGTATGAAGGACATTTAATTATAAAGGGTGGTTTCACTTTAAATGGTTTAATTTATTGCAAATTTTATTTAATATTTTCTTTTCTTTCATTTGAACTACACTTAACAATTAAGTGTTATGAAGAAAAAGAAAGGGAGGATCACTCTCTTTTATGTTTACCTTAAGTCACATCTAAAGTAAATTATTTAATCAATTCCTTTTAATGAATGGCTTATTACATGTTTTAATTAGTCCTAAGTTTAGGTTCACTTTAAATAAGTTCATCCAATAAGAAAGGCATCTTAAGATTAGTTGGAATGAATTACAATCACATAACACATGTTTGTTCATTTCTTTCCATCATGTATATCATGCGTATGATTTAAATCCTAAGCATAGCTAGATATGCAATTTATATCTTGGCACACTTAAATGATAAATGTGAGTAAATGTGTTTGGAATTAATATTGTATTTATTTGAATGATTTTATCATATTTATTTAAAGCTCTATCTAAATTCTTATGTTAAATCACATGAGTAATCAAATCAACTAATCAAACAAAGCATGAATGCATGTCTTTTTAATAGAAAAAGGGTTTTATTCTTTAGCTAAGTACACATCCACATGTATAAAAGTTTTAAGCAAGTACATCGCCATTGTTTTGCAAAGGGAACGAGGTAGGAACCTCCTTGGGGCTACTTAAAGCTGTGCGTCCTTGGAATGTCTAGACTAATATACCTGCAATCCTTAGATATATATGGATGTATAAACAACTACTAGAATAGAAAGCCATGTAGAAATTGTATTTTGATTTGTTTGATTTAATTATGTAAATGAATTAAAGTTCTTTCTAAATTCTGATATTCAAATGCATAAGAATCTAATCAAGCAGGTACATTGCCATTATTCTACACCAAGAGAATGAGGTAGGAACCTCCTTAGGGATACTTAAAGTCTTGCATCCCTGGGATGTCCAGACTAATATAACCACTAACATTCTTAATTATACAAATCAACACATGAATATAAGAAAGAAACTTTACTTCATACACTAAACTTATATTCACTTGCATTTCCTATGTATATATAACTAAAGTTACAATACATATGTATATTCATTCATTAATAGACTTTTAAAAATATATTTGAGATTTAATAGTGATACTAGCCACACATATTTTTAATTAAGCCAACACACGTAAATTAACATAAAAGAAATCATTTTTTATTTGATTAATTTGAAAGAGATGAATGCATGAATCATATGACATACAACATTTAGCATGATTGGAAAGAAATAAAGAAACACAAGCATGTGATTTCATTCAATTTCAACTAAGCCCTGAGGATAATCATACTAAACAAATTCATTTAAGATAAACCAAAGTTCTTTAATGTCATTTTACTTTCATGTTTGATTTGAGTTAATGAATGTAAAAGAGGTTTGCTAATCTTAATCCCATCCCCATGTGTGAGTTAATTTGGTTTGAAGAAGAGCAATTAGATTGATTTTATATCTAAATCAGGTTAGGGTATGAATTAAGTCAATTAATTAACCCTTACCTATGTCACCTTAAGTTAATTAACTAATTAACAATGAGCCAATATGATATGAAACCACATGAAAAGTAAATTGGTAATGCTCCTAAAAATGAAAGGTGCCTAATGCAATTGGCTCATGATTAATAGTTAATTAGGCTTAAGGGATTTAATAATTACTCTCACAGATTTCATACACATGTAAGCTAACCATAATTTCATTAAATTCATTTTGACTATTAAACATCTAAAGAGCTGCCCAAAATTGATCAAAGGAAATTAGATGTGAATTGGATTTTATATTGAGTTAATTAAACTCATTAATCCATTTAGTTAAGCATGTTCAATTAATAAAATGAAATTAACTTATAGAAATAGATCAAGAAAGAGGTCTTAATCTCAATCCCTAAGTCCTATATTTTGATCACTTAAGCTCTCATTTTATCTTGAAGAATAATTAATTAGATAAGCACTTAATTACCTCATTAATCATTCATTAATTTGATTCCAATAAGTAAAGAAAACTTAAGAGATGAATTAGGAAAAATATCTCAGTCACTTTCCCCATGCTCCCTTATTGTTCAACATAAGTAATTAGGCTTAAATAATTAATTAAATCACTGTTCATTCACTAATTAAATTAAGAGTGATTAATGCTTAATCAATTAATTTTCCTAATTAAGCAACCAATATATTCCCAGAAAAATAGGAGAGGCAGAGATCATCCCCCTAAACATCCATTGAAAGTTTGAGATTAATTGGGTGATTAATTAAGGAATAATTTAGCTAATTAAATTTTTAATTAAACTTTAATTAAGCCAAAATATTCAAAATTAATTAATATTAATTTTCCTAGATTATACTTTAAAATATCTTTAAAATGAGCCCTCATTTATTTTTTTTGGATTTTTCTATAATTAGTTATGATTTTTAGAAATTTTAGGCTTAAAAATAGATTAATTAACCCTAATTAAAACCCTAATCCGGCCGGGCCAAGTGGCAGCTAACGCGGTGCACTTTAGATGTGGTATGATGGGATTGGCTATTTAAGTTGTCACATTGCCATACTGACTCAGATGGTGGCGGACACACTTTTTCATGGACCATCTGATCTAAGCTCAGACAGCTATGATCAGATCCTATGGTAAATGGGAGAAAAGAGAGTATCTAATGCGTGATCTGATCAAATCTGTTCTAATCATGCAAAATAGATAGTTCATGATCTATCTCCTACGAGCGACGGATGATGGAGCTCGTCCGCTATGGATCACTCAATCTAAGCTCACCTGAGATCAGATCCACTCCAAACTCAACCCACGCTTCTGAGTGAAGGATCCACAGCAATGATGGGCTCAAATGCAAATTCTCTCTGAAAATGACCAACCGATTTTCATACAAGGCTAGGTTTTGGGAAATTACCTCACTGAAGCCTATGACTGGTGGTTCCAACGATTGAGGAAGCTTCATTTAGTGGAAATGAAGCGCTAAGTTGCACGAGCTTAGATTTGAGGTAGATTACTCCCAAGGCCAAACTCCTTCTATTTGGTGATTGATCTTGGTCAAACTCCTATCTCTGATAGCTTGGAAGCTTGGGAAATAATTCGTTTGGCTTTGACTAGGTGCAGTGATGGTGTGAGTAGAAGGAATTAAGGTTTAATTGAGCAGAGAGGGAGTATTGATCGAAGGAAGGCTGCCCTATTTTTGGTTTCGCACGCAGAGAGCAAATCTGATCGAGGGAGGCTTCGAGAAGACTTGGATTGGCTCTGAGGAGTTTTGAAATCTTTTTTCAAACTCACACACTGCCAAATGTGACCATATCCAATCGAATTAAGGGAATATAGCCCCAAATCATGCATGAAGGATAGACATGATTGGTTGACTTGATTCGATCAGCAGGCTGCCGTCAGGGTGCTAGAGGGGTCTTGTCCAACTCGATGTGGCTCAACTTGAGTGGAGGCAGCTGCGAGAGGAGTCTCTAAGGCTCGTGTGCAAATATCCCATTTTCTTTGTCCATGGGGTGCTTGATTTGGCTTGATGAGGAGGAGTTGAACTCCCATTGGTCCTTGCCAACCTAAGGGGATTAGATGAGCTAGGTGGTTCAGGTTGAGCCTCACTTGAGTGCTTGGAGGCTACCATGGTGATGAGGAAGTCAACATTTCTTGTTGTTGTGAAGTTCTAATGGAAAGAAGGTTTGTCTAATAGCTCATTACTTGGGTGGGGCCCACTATGGATTTGGTCTGGTTTGGGAATGAGTTAGGACTGGTTTGTGTCGATTTAGGCTAGGCCCTAGGGTCCCATAGGTTGTTTTTGGGTGATTTGGCTTCATATGGTCAAAATAGGCTCATTTGGGTTAGGTTGGGTTGGGTTGACCAATTGGTCAAATTGGGTCAAACCAAGATTTGGGTTAGGTTCAAATTATATTTTGAAGAGTTTTGGTTCAAGTGGTTTGTTGACCTCACTTTTGGAGTGAGCTCTCAACTTCTCCATCTTAGACATAGGACTTTTCTAAACACTAAGAGTTCTTTAGTCTTAAGACACTTCTAGTAATTAGGTGAACACTTAACCTAGCCCCAGAGACTTAGAAGAGTTAGCCATAAGAATAGGTTATGCTTTAGGGGAATTAGGAAGACTTGCCTACCCGATAGAATCCTTACTTCCTTCTTTCAAACAAAACTTTAAACTCAAATCTTAAATTAATTCCAATTTAATTGATTTTCTCAAATCATAAATAAAAACCAAAACTCAATGTTGACCTCATTTTTGAATGAGGTTAATTTAGCACTTAAGAGATCCTAATCACAAATAGAATTCTCCTAATTCAATGCTTAGGACATCAAATCTAGTAACCTAGAGAACTTATCTTAGGTTAGACAGGATCAACTCAAATTTTCCAAAATTAAAATTAACCAATAAAATTAATCTCCTTAATTAATAAAATTAAAATAACAAAAATAAAAAAAAGAATGAAAATGAGAAATAAAAAAATAATACTATATAATAAAATTAAATAAAATTAAAAAAAAAATTATCCCCACCTCTTAAGAGGATGGCAGCCTTCAACTAAAGGCTGCCTTCAAGCCTTCAAATGAGACTTTGATTCTCCAAAAAAAAAAAAGAGGAATTGATATATGAAGTTTCGGCCAAAGGAAATCAGAGACACCCTCTAAAAAAGAAACCAAAGCTCTCACACTCCATCAGATACCAAAACCGAAGCCAAACAAACTCTCCCCCACCCTCCAAGTGCTCTCAACCATTGAATACATCAAAACTAAAATTTGGATCCAAAGCTTAGGCTAGTGATCAAACCACAAGGAATTCTCTCAATTCCTTTGAAGACAGCCTTTCTTTTGAAGAATAGAAGCGACTTCAATTGATTCCGGCCTTTTAGATCCCCTAAATCAAGGTACGCCATTATTGAACCCCCCTTTTCTTCAAAGCTTTCGGCCATGGTTGTATCCATACAAGGCATGTTCTCTGGTAAGATCAAGCCATATGGATTGAAAGAGGATCTTTCAATGATCATGTAGCACTTTAAATCATCCATTTTGGTTGCGTAGATCAAAAGTTATTAGCAAAACAAGTTGGACGGTCCTCGGCTCCCGCAGACGGAGAGACGAATCGAACCACCCGCTTTTAAAAGAGATGGACGGTCAGATCTAGGCTGATTAATTTGATTAAATCCATTTAGAATGGAACGATGGACCGTCCATCCTCGACGACTTTAGGATCGGGATCATACTGACATGCGTCTTGATCTCGCGGGATCACCAGGGATTGTCTGACCTCCGATCAGACGGTCCAAAGCTAATCCCGCTCGTTTTAGTTAAAATGCGTGGGACCAAAACTTAAAAACCGTTAAAAACCGTTAAGCAATGATTTAATTAATTTAATAAATTTAGAAAACTTCAAAAAATCATAACAAATCAAAGAAAAATTAGAAAAATATAAACAAAAGCTCTATGAAGTTGTCTTGATGGGAGGAATCCATAGAAATTAAAATCCTGAAATTTTATTGGGTTATTTTTCCTTAATTTAGCTTTAACAAAAAACAATTAAACCTAATTACTCTTAAATTAATAATCCAATTAATTTGAAACTTTGGAGAAATGAAATTAAACTTAAAACATACCTTCGGTAAATTTTTGGGCATTTAATTCTCTGAAATAAAATGAAATTAAAATCTTATGTGAGTTAACCCTTAAATTAAATATATTAATTACCCTTTAATAAAATAATTATGAAAGTTTATTTTAATAATCTTAAATCAAAATAATGAACACCAAAATAATAATTTAACTTAATTAAACTAAGATGAACTTAATATGAATTTAATATGAACTTAATTAACTTAATTTGATAATTAAAAGAATAAAATAATTCAATTAAATTACTTGAACTTAATTAAATCATAATAAATCAACAAGTTAACCAAAAATTATGAATAAACTTATTGGAAAGGTATTTTAGTGGAGAATTAGTGAGAAATACAATATCTTAATTAATCTTAATATATTAATCTTAATTTAGGTTTTAATGAAATAATTAAAACCTTAATTACACCCTAATTACATATTTAATTAAACTGAAACTTTAGGAACATAAAATTGGCATGAAACCCCACTTATCATAATTATATGTAACCCAATTGGTCTATAAATTTGGAATTCTTGAATTTCCAAATCTCTAGGTCAATATGAACTAAATAATAATTAAGAATAGTCATTAATTCATTAAATCAATAAATAAATTGAACCAATCAAATAAACATCGAAAACTTAAGGTAATTCATTAAAACTTTCTAAGTCGAGAGAATTTAATCAAATATCAAAATTATAAGAAATCAATACTTAATGAAATTCAAACATAATTAAACAACAAGTTAAATTTAACAAAACCTTTCATCCTTAATGAATTTAAATAATGAACTTAAAACCTAGATTAATCAAATCAGATCAAGTAATTAACCTAAGTATTTTAGGTTAAGAATAATCTATGAACAAACCTAAGACATTAATTCATATTAATGGACTTTAAACTTAAGCTTACAAATTCATAATTTAATATCTTAAGTTAAATTGAATGAAATCAAACAAAAAATTAAACTCTTTAAAGTAACATGAGCCAAATCAAATGAAATCCATATAAATTAATTTAAAATGAAATAAATCAAACAACTTAAATTAATTCAAACAAATGAAATAACATAAATCAAATTCAAACATAATTGAAATCAAAAGGATTAATTAAAATACTTAAGGATTTTAATTAGCCTTTTGGAAAAATCATTAGGATTTATGATGTTGAATGGAAAGAGCTCCATCCAAAAATGGAATCATTCCATTCTTCATTCTTGAAAATCTATACAACTTTAACTAAATAAAATGAACATAAAAATGAGAATTAAATCATTAAGTCATTTGAATAGAAACCAACCAATGGTAAAAATTAAACTAATTCAAATTTCAAACTTCAAAACTTAAACTTAAAGGCCTAGCAAAGACTTACCACACAAACCCCACTACTACACACACTAGATTATTTAGGTCACGGACCCTAGATCAAGGTTAGATCTTTCTGTGGTTTTCTTTTAATCTCCTGTGATATGTTGTGATGTGCTTCACATGTCTGTGTGATGTATTACTTTAGACTGGATGCCTAAGCTTGTTTGTTCATTAGAATGGATGTTAGGGCATTCTTTCTAGATTTGACACTATTTTTTGTAGGGGATTGTGTTAAAAGGATTGCTGTAATAAATAAATCATAAAATTATCATTTGCTTGCAGGTGCTAAAAATCCTTTAACATAGTCCATAGGACAGGTGGGCTTGGCAAGCAACTAATGCTAAGCCCATATGTTTGGAAAATATAAACTACTTGATGTGTTGTGTGTATTTCCTAACATCTATTTTGCAGGAGATGGTGTAGTGGTCCCCTGTGGAGCCCGATGGATGTCCCTGAAGAAGGAGACTTTCCTGGAAAGAAGATCCATAGATCTAAACTTGTAGTTCTAGGACGGGTTGTATAAGGCAACTCTACGCCTAATTTTCTCTTCCGGTGTGACTGGCTACATTTTTTTATATAATTTAATTTATTTGATTTATTTTGGGTGCAATAGAAACAACATACTTTCTTAGGTTTCTTTCTCTTATGTTTGTCGGATGTATGCCGGACATAGGCTCATAGGATAAAATTTCTACCCAACTAAATCAATCAAACATAAAATAAATATAACTCATAATATTCAAAAGTCTAGGTATTAAAACAAGATAAAATATGTAGCAACTCCTTATGGATGTCATGCATAATCATCGTTTCACTCTTGATTAATGAAGGAACTCCATCTTTACCTAGGCTTGACCTTTGAGAGCCTATGATGTAAGTACACCTTCTTATATTTTGATTTGGCCCATGATCTTTTTCTAATTGCACGCATTAGGCATAAATTGTATCCTTATGGCCTAAATTAATCGTGAGTCAAAAATTATTAAAATCTGAAAAATGTGCATTAGTTATATGCATCTTCATACCCTACATGATCTTAGGGATTAGGAAGTAAGTCTAGGTTCAAAGATTTCTTTCCTAAAATTGCAACAGCTCAGCCATCTTGCATTCATATGACTTAGCCTCATGGTTTTAAAAGGCGCTTAGGTGGTGTTAGCTGGCAACCTTCTCTAGGCAAGTTGTAAGCCCAGAAGAGTCAGGGATAGGTTAGTTCCTTCAAGTGAAGAGAACGACCAATGATTCCCAAAAATAGAACAGAAAGATCCCATGTGAAGCACTTGTAGACTAGGTTCTGAAGCATCCTTTTAGGAATAAGTCTTCAACCCTAGGAATTTCTGTAGTCTTGTGCTACTAGAATCTAAGTCCTAGATTTCTAAGAAAATGACAAGTTGAAATTTAAAATTAAATCCCAAATTTAAGCTTAATCATAGGATAGATGAAATGTCTACTGGGCATCCCAGTATCAATGGACATTTCCTACTCTTTTCCATTTGACTCTTAAAAATAACTCCCTCCAATTTGGACCTCTCCCAATTGAATTTCCAAAAGTCAATTCTTTGAAAGCTACCTTAGTAGTCTTTAGGAATAACCACTTATTTCTTTAATCGAGAGTATTCTTAGGAAGAGACCCTTCCTAAGATGTAATTAACTATAGAGGCTTGCCTTTATAGGGAACCAGGATCCCAGGATATTGACCCTGTTCTATTTTTTATCTAGTTCAGGGGAAAATAGTTTGGTACACAAAAGACCCATTAGCCTTACGAGTCTTTTATTGAAATGATTGAATCCATTATAGGAAAGCGTGTTTATCTTTCGAGATAATTTGAGTATTCCTTAATGTTGTATTTGATCATCTAAATAAAATATTCCTAAACTCTACGTGGTGTCATTTCTCTTTCTCCATTCAAAGAGAAAAAGAAAACCAACATATTTTTCTGGCGACTCCACTGGGGACTGGTTCCTCTCTCCATCTTTAGAAATAGATGGTTATTTCTATATATCAGCAGTGTACTGGTGCCACTCACCAGTTAAGACTGCTTTTCTTTCCGTTGGATACCTCTCCATTTCATTCTTGGTTGAGCCAATCCAACATCTTGAATAGAGGTTCTAGAACCCTTCGTTTGTCATAGTTAAACGATTGGGTCCTAGAACCAAATCTCAAAATAAAATGAGAGATGAGAGAAATAAATAAAAATCAAGTCATTTCTATTATGACCTAAATCTGGTCAAGATGGATTTGAAACCATTCCAATATGGAAAAGAGATATCAAATTTAAAAAAAAATATGAAAAGTACTTCAAGGTTTGAAAAGCAAATCTTCAAAAATAAAGACTCAAAATTAAACTTATCCTTGATCTTACTTTGGCTTTGTACTAGAGCTAAAGATAATCAGGACAGGGTCCTTGAATGAACACTCTTTGTTCTACTGCATTCAAAAGGTGTTAAAACACCTAAGGATATAAATATTGAGATAAAGGAGTTCCTTCAAACCCTGAGGATACTTAAATCAAAAGGAGGCATAGTTGTACCTATTGCTTCTTCTCCCACCATGATTGAAGTTTGAATTGCATTTATAAAAGAAGAATAAAAAAAATCATCCCAAAAAGAGAATTCCTTATTGACCTTAGGCAGAGGTTGATTAAGGAACTCAATGAAAATCTTCTATTCTTATAGAAGAAAATTATACATGAATGCAAATCAGCTTTAATCTTAATTTCTACAAGTCCACTAGAATATTGGAAAACCAACTACTCAAGTTGATTGGCCAATTCTAAGGAGTGACTTGGAGTTAACCTTCTTTTATACCTTTTCAAAATCTTAAATTCTTAAGAGTTTAAGAGAGAGTTAAAAGAGGTAGATGACATGACATAAGAAAAAAAATGATATGATTTACTCTTGCTCCTATTCAATAGAAGAAAAGAGAGGATAGCAAGAGAGAATTATGATTCTCTTAATAAAGTTGAAATGAATAAAATTTAAATCAACTTTCTTAACGAGAGTTTTGTCCCATTGAATGAAATGATATTCCATGATTAGCTTTAATTAATTTTAAGGTTAAATCAAGAAAAGAAAATAAATGAAGAAGTTAATCCTTCTAAAGAAATCGTGCCCTTAGGATTGGGTCCTAAGGATAATATTTCTGTCTCTCAGAGTAAAAATATGAAACTTCTATCTCTGATAAGTTGATAGATAAATCACTTAGGACTTTGTCAGTCCAAATGAATGAAAAATGCCTTAATTTTCAAGACTAAGGCATTATATGCTTTCAATACAAAATGAATCTAAGGAGAACCCTTTGCAATGTCTTATGACCACTTTGACATTATCTTAATGTTAAGTATGGTGTTCAAAGAGTCCATTGCAAGTTGAGATTACCTTTAATCTTATATGTGCTATAAAAGAATGCAAGTCAAAATTTGACTTCTTGATAGCACATCATCCACCCTGGAGGGTCCTCTTTTAAATGATAATCTTATAAATGAATAGATCATGAGGTCTTTTGATCTATTAAGGATAGAGTTAGATCTACCTTCTCTTCATATAAAAAGGGAAATTCTTGAACTCAAATTCAAAATGGTAGAGTCATACCACCTCAAATGACATTGAAAAGAAATGGAAAATAAATCATCTTCAAAATATGATGTTTTGCCTGTCTTAGAGAAGTTGCTTGCAAAATCAAGCATCATAATTCTGTTATAAAATAAAATGAAATAAAAAAAGAAATGATAAAAAAAGCGAAAGTAAAGCAAAGCATTACATAATTATGTAATTTTCCTTACTTAACTATAAGCAACTTCCTGATGTGGCATTCCATTGAAAAGAAGTTCTAGGGTTATCTTCTATGATAAAGATAGACTACTAAGAACTTATTAACATCTTAGTCGATGTGGAAATTTTAAAAGAAGAAAATCTCCAAAATATATGTTGATCCGGGTGCATCGGTCAACATCAAATATAAACATAAGAATGAATTTATATAGGCTCAATTCTAATCAAGCTTTGATAAGTTGATGCCATATAAATTCAATCAAATAAAGAAAGTAGTTTTCAGCTTCATGAAAATTCAATCTTAAAATCTCAACTTAGAAAAAGAACTTGATTTCAATCACATTGTTGGTTGAAGCCAAAATTCAAACATGAAAAAGAGCAACTTAGAAATTCATGAAACATCTTTAAATGCTCTTGGATGGTCCTATCCAGCCCAAAAAAAAAAAAGAAAAAAAAGGAATAAAAAGGAATCAAATGAAAAGAAAAAATAAAAGACGAAACATACTGATTATTGAAGGATGTTCATATCCATCATAAAGTGTTGAGTCTTTAGGAATATCATTCAGCTACTCCTAAATGACCTCACTAAATATTTGATTCCAATAGAAAATTTTGATTTCAAAAGTGTTTAGTTTTCAAGGAAGTCATTATGCCAATCTTGAATGACTCACTCCACTAAATAATTTTGAATTCAACAAGTGTAACATCTTTAGAAAGTCATTTCTATCAATATTAAATGGCTTTGCTATATTTGTTGTTCCATGAAAAGATGAAAAAGAAATAAAAATATTGGATCATAATATATGATCAATCAAGCAAACACTTGAATCATATAAAAAAGTCTATCAAATGATGTATTTAAAAAAAAAAAGAAAAGTCAAATACATCAAATTTCCTAGCAAATCATTTAGTGGAGTCATTTCATAAAGAATGAAATGTTATGGAAATGAGTCAAATACATTTATCTTCGTAGTGAATCTTGTAATTAGGAAAATTATCAAATGTAACCTTTCCATCTTTAGAAATAGGCAAATACATTTATCTTCTTAGTGAATCTTGTAACTAGGAAAATTACCAAATGTAACCTTTCATAAAGAAATGAAATCATAATATTTCTATAAAAAAGAAAAAGAAAGAAAAGAAAAGGAATGGAAGGACTATATCCAAGAGCAAAAAGATGAAGTCTAAAATTTCTGAGTATGTAGACATTTTTGACTTTAAACTCCTCCACATCAAAATGAAGTAGTAAGGTTAGAAGTCAAAAATTCCTTAAGCTAAATAAAATTAATCAGATATCTCATGCTTTGTCATTTTAACCTTTGCCATTATTGGGTGAGCTCGCTTGGCAGGTTAAATAAAAAGATACTGGATCTTCTTTTTCAAGAAACCATATCTTTTGAATGGCAAAAATTCTATTGAGTGTATTCTAATTTTAAATGAAGCAAAAGAAACCCAATATAAATGGATATTTTAACTTCAAACTTCTCCACATCAAAATGAAGTGGTAGGGTTAGAAGTCAAAATTATCCCTAGCTAAACAAAAATAAGTCGATATCTCATACTTTGTCATTTTAGCCTTTGCCATGATTGGGTGAGCTTTGGCGTTAAAAGAAAAGATAGTGGATCTTATTTTCCAGAGGTCCATATCCTTTATATGGCAAAGGTCTCATTGAGTATACTCTGATTCTATTGCAAGTGGTCTATAACCATAAACAAGAAAAGTTATGGAATTATAGAGCCATTACAAGCTAAAAAGCTTAAGTAGTTGGGTCCTAACTTCCTTTTTAAAAGGCACTCTAGAACATTGCATCAATGTTGTTTAGATGTGTCTGGAGATTTATATAATCTTCAAGTTGGGAATGCACCCTTAGAATTTGAAAAAAAAATCCAATTCCATAATTGACAAGATGATATCAATGATCTAACTCTTTAATGAGTTAGCTATTGATGATTTGATCAAGCTATCTTTTGGGTTTAAAGACTAATTTATCTGGAAATAAAATTGAAATGATCTCCAGATGTAGCGGTCCATAAACTTAAGCTTGATGTCATTTCAATAAATTAAGTCCCTTGATGTCTGAGGTCAAATTTCAAAAGAAAAGCAAATAAATTAAAGCTAGAAAATGATGACTGTACATAAGAAGAAAATATTCTTCTTGGTTAGCTAACATCATTATATGACCCACATCTTGGGACTAGGGTAGAATCTTTACCTTGAAAATGGGTTCATATTACCCATATTTCATTTTCAAATCAAAAGGATTTTTATTCATAAGATTATCCTTCTTAAGGATAACTTATCTAAAAATTATCGAATCAAGACAATTATAAAAAAGAATTGAAAGCATATGATATGACATTCAGAATCTTTATAAGAATGTTCTATTATAGAGTCATATCATTCAATCTCAAAATATTGAGAAAATTTAGCAAAAGGGACATGATAAAGATTTCTTATAATCCCACATTCAATTAGGTAGAGGGTTATATTGAAAATCTTGTCAAAAAAATAATAAAATAAAAGAAACTTCAATATGATGTGAAGAACAATCCTGTTACTATAGATAGAGTCTTCAAATTTACTTTTGAAGTAATTTCAAAGACCTTGTAGTAAAATGTAGAAGGATCAAAAATGCAAAAAATAAGAAATTAATCAAAGACAATTATGAAATTTCATTTCCTATAATAATAAATCAACAAGAAATTCAATTTCAAACTTATCGAGAATCTAAATTTCTCTAATAAGTTAATCCTTTCAATTCCTTATTGATTAGGGATAAGAATTTTGTGTCTCTATGAGAATCTAAAAGATTATCCTGCTTCTCATTCAATTTAGAAAGTTTTGAAGGAATCGTTTGATCTTCATTGAATCCAAGAGAATGCCTTATAAGCTGATTCATGTCAACAAAGTAAAATTAACATACATATCCAAAAAAAAAATGAAATTTTATTTGAGAAGCAGTTGACTTTGGTTCTTACGCCTAAAGAACTACAGCATGCAAGCTCAAAGAGGTAAAATTCTCGTGTTATTGCCCCTATGATGTCTTACCTTCAATGAATTAGACATCTAGCATGGTTCATTGTAACTTTGATATAAGAAGGAAAATGATGAATCTCTATGCTCATGGCATAATAAAGCATTGGGTCCAAAAAATACCCAAGTCTTCCCTCAAAAATAAATTCCAACTCTTTGAAACCTCCTTAACTAAACTTCTTCATGTGTGAGGAGTATTAGTGAAATCAAGAAATGGAAGAAAACCTTCCATAACCTCTTCATCAAGTTAGACTAACTAAGTGAGAATTAAGCCCATGAGACTCTTGTTTATTAGTCATAACTATTGAGGATTAGGAATAAGTCACTTTGACCCCTTTTCCTCATCCATACCACCTGTAGGTTTGGAGCAAGCCCTTCATGGCACCATTCCTACCGTACATGATTGGAACAAGCCATCAAGGTCCCTTTCATGCTACAGGAAGTTAGATTGGATCAAGTCTTTACCACCCTTTCTAATAGCGAAAGATATAAGTCCCTAGTCGGCCTTCTTTCTAATTATCAAGAGTAAGTCTCCTGTGGCATCCTACCTTCGTGTACATGATTGGAACAAGCCATCAAGGCCCCTTTCATGCTACTGTGTGAGTTAGATTGGATTAGTCTTTCGACCCCTTTCTAATAAAGATATAACTCCCGGGCCTTCTTTTAATCATCGAGTAAGTCCCTGTCGATCCTACCTTCGTGTACATGATTGGAACAAGCCATCAAGGCCCCTTTCATGCTACACGAGTTAGATTGGATTAAGTCTTACGACCCTTTTAATAGCCAAAAAAGATATAAGTCCCCCGACCCTTCTTTCTAATCATCAGGAGTAAGTCCTCTGTCGGCATCCTACCTTCATGTATATGATTGGAACAAGCCATCAAGGCCCCTTTCATGCTACACAGGTGAGTTAGATTGGATTTAGTCTTTACAACCCTTTCTAATAGCCAGAAAGATATAAGTCCCCAGTCGGCCTTCTTTCTAATTATCAGGAGTAAGTCCCCTGTCGGTATCCTACCTTCATGCACATGATTGGAACAATCCATCAAGGCCCCTTTCATGCTACACAGGTGAGTTAGATTGGATTAAGCCTTTACGACCCCTTTCTAATAGCCAGAAAGATATAAGTCCCTATTCGACCTTCTTTCTAATTATCAGGAGTAAGTGCCCTGTCGGCATCCTACCTTCGTGTACATGATTGGAACGAGCCATCAAGGCCCCTTTCATGCTACACAGGCGAGTTAGATTGGATTAAGTCTTTACGACCCCTTTCTAATAGCCAAAATGATATAAGTCCCCAGTCGGCCTTCTTTCTTATCATCAGGAGTAAGTCCCCTATCGACATCCTACCTTTGTGTACATGATTGGAACAAGCCATCAAGGCCCCTTTCATGTTACACAGGTGAGTTATATTGGATTAAGTCTTTATGACCCCTTTTTAATAGTCAGAAAGATATAAGTCCCTTAGTCGGCATTCTTTCTAATCATATAGGATTAAGTCCCCAGTTGGCATCCTATTCAAACTTCTAAGGAATGGAATCAAGCCATTGAAGGCCCCATTTCTTTAAACTATTTAAACAGGAACAAGTCCATGTGACCCCTATTTAGTAGTCAAAGTGTTGTGGAGTAGGATCAAGCATTTCAAGCCTCTTCTCCCCAGCATAGTTTTTGAGGATTGGATCAAGTCTTTAAAGACTCCTCTCCTCTCTTCAACTAGCTAGGATGGATCACGCCCTTAATGGCCCCATCTTATTAGCTAATCACATGACTCACCAATATTCTCAAGAAAGAGTAAGTCCCCTAAAGGCATTTTCCTTTAGCATAATGATTGCATTCGGACTAGACCAATCTTTGGGCCTATTTCTAATAGCATTCTTCTTCATCCTAGAACTTAATGAAAAGTTAAGTTTCTAAAATGAATCACACTCCCAAGAAAAGATAGGTATACATATACCTATCTTTCACAATCAAAATCAAAATAAAATTCAAGTCAAAAATCAAAGTCACTTGTATGTTGATCAATCAGGTCAACGCCAATATGTGCAGTGTATTCTAGATAATCCACTACACATATTGGGGGTCCATTTGTTGACCTCATTTTTGAATGAGGTTAATTTAGCACTTAAGAGATCCTAATCACAAATAGGATTCTCCTAATTCAATACTTAGGACATCATATCTAGTAACCTAGAGAACTTATCTTAGGTTGGACAAGATCAACTAAAATTTTCCAAAATTAAAATTAACCAATAAAATTCATCTCCTTAATTAATAAAACAAAAATAACAAAAATAAAAAAAGAATGAAAATGAGAAATAAAAAAATAATAATATATAATAAAATTAAATAAAATTAAAAAAAATTATCCCCACCTCTTAAGAGGAAGGCAGCCTTCAAGTGAAGGCTGCCTTCAAGCCTTCAAATGAGACTTTGATTCTCCAAAAAAAAAGAGGAATTGATATATGAAGTTTCGGCCAAAGGAAATCAAAGACACCCTCTAAAAACCAAACCAAAGCTCTCACACTCCATCAGATACCAAAACCGAAGCCAAACAAACTCTACCCCACCCTCCAAGTGCTCTCAACCATTGAATACATCAAAACTGAAATTTGGATCCAAAGCTTGGGCTAGTGAGCAAACCACAAGGAATTCTCTCAATTCCTTTGAAGCATTTCTTTGAAGAATCGACTTCAATTGATTCCAGCCTTTTAGATTCCCCAAATCAAGGTACGCCATTATTGAACCCCCCTTTTCTTCAAAGCTTTCGGCCATGGTCGTATCCATAAAAGGTGTGTTCTCTAGTGAGATCAAGCCATATGGATTGAAAGAGGATCTTTCAACGATCATGTAGCACTTTAAATCATCCAATTTGGTTGCGATCAAAGTTACAAAAACAAGTTGACGGTCCCTCTAGAGATCCGAGACAAAATCAAAGCCCCGCTTTTAGAAAGAGATGGTCGGTCCAGATCTAGCTGAGTTTGATTAAATCCATTTTAGAATCGCGAATGATGGACCGCCGATCCTCGACGGACTCCCTAGATCGCCCCGCGGATCAACCCACGCGCATGCATCTTGATTCAGGAACTGGATCACGGGACCATCCGATCTGACAGACAGCCAAAGCTAATCCCGCTCATTTTAGTTAAAACGCGTGGGACCCATAACTTAAAAATCGTTAAAAACCGTTAAGCAACAATTTAATTAATTTAATAAATTTAGAAAACTTCCAAAAATCATAACAAATAAAAAAAATCAGAAAAATATAAATAAAAGCTCTATGGATTCGTCTTGATGGGAGAAATCCTTAGAAATTAAAATCCTGAAATTTTATTGGGTTATTTTTCCTTAATTTAGGTTTAACGAAAACAATTAAACATTAATTACTATTAAATTAATAATCCAATTAATTTGAAACTTTGGGGAAATGAAATTAAACTTAAAACATACCTTCGGTAAATCTTTGAGGATTAAATTCTCTGCAATAAAAAAAATTTAAATTTTATGTGAGTTAACCCTTAAATTAAATATATTAATTACCCTTTGATAAAATAATTATGAAATTTTATTTTAATAATCTTAAATCAAAATAATGAACACCAGAATAATAATTTAACTTAATTAAACTAAGATGAACTTAATATGAATTTAATATGAACTTAATTAACTTAATTTGATAATTAAAAGAATAAAATAATTCAATTAAATTACTTGAACTTAATTAAATCATAATAAATCAACAAGTTAACCAAAAATTATGAGTAAACCCTTATTGGAAAGGTATTTCAGTGGAGAATAAGTGAAAAATACAATATATATTAATTAATCTTAATAAATTAATCTTAATTTAGGTTTTAATGAAATAATTAAAACCTGAATTACACCCTAATTACATCTCTAATTAAACTAAAACTTTAGGAACATAAAATTGGCATGAAACTCCACTTGTCATAATTATCTGAAACCCAATTGGTCAATAAATTTGGAATTCTTGAATTTTCAAATCTCTAGGTCAATATAAACTAAATAATAATTAAGAATAATCATTAATTCATTAAATCAATAAATAAATTGAACCAATCTGAAATAAACATAAAAAAAACTTAGGGTAATTCATTAAAACTTTCTAAGTCAGAGAATTTAATCAAATATCAAAATTATAAGAAAATCAATACTTAATGAAATTCAAACATTAAAACAACAAGTTAAATTTAACAAAACCTTTCATCCTTAACGAATTTAAATAATGAACTTAAAACCTAGATTAATCAAATCAGATCAAGTAATTAACCTATGTATTTTAGGTTAAGAATAATCTATGAAGAAACCTAAGACATTAATTCATATTAATGGACTTTAAACTTAAGCTTACAAATTCATAATTTAATATCTTAAGTTAAATTGAATGAAATCAAATAAAAATTAAACTCTTTAAAGTTACATGAGCCAAATCAAATGAAATCCATATAAATTAATTTAAAATGAAATAAATCAAACAAATTAAATTAATTCAAACAAATGAAATAACATAAATCAAATTCAAACATAATTGAAATAAAAGGATTAATTAAAATACTTAAGGATTTTAATTAGCCTTTGGAAATATCATTAGATTTAGGATGTTGAATGGAAAGAGCTCCATCCAAAAATGGAATCATTCCATTCTTCATTCTTGAAAACCTATACAACTTTAACTAAATAAAATGAACATAAAAATGAGAATTTAATCATTAAGTCATTTGAATTGAAACCAACCAATGGTAAAAATTAAATTAATTCAAATTTCAAACTTCAAAAATTAAACTTAAAGGCCTAGAAAAGACTTACCACACAAACCCCACTACTACACACACTAGATTATTTAGGTCACTAACCCTAGATCTAGGTTAGATCATTGATTTTCTTTTAATCTCGTGATATGTGTGTGTTTCACATGTGGTGTATTGCTTTTAGACCGGATGCAAGCTTGTTTGTTCATTAGATGGATATTAGCTTCTTTCTAGATTTGACACTATTTTCTAGGGATTGTGTTAAAGGGTTGTTGTAATAAATCATAAAATTGCCATTTGTTTGCAGAAAAAATTTAACATAGTCCATAGGACGTGGGCTTGAAGCAACTAATGCTAAGCCCATATGTTTGGAAAATATAAGCTTGGTGTGTGTGTATTTCTAGCATCTTTAGGGCTTAATTTTAATTTTAAATGTAAATTTGAGCTTTTAAGGATTAGATCATGGGGTCTAGGATGGTAGTGGTCCTGTGGAGAATGGATGTCCTTGAAGAAGGAGACTTTCTTGGAAAGAAGACCCATAGATCTAAACTTGTAGTTCTAGGCCGGGTTGTAAAGGGCAGAACTCATACCCATTTTTCTCTCTTGGTGTCCAAAGAATACAGATTCCTTTTTCTTATATATAATATTATTTGGCTTGATTTATTTTGGTACAATAGAAACAAAGATACTTTTCTTAGGTTTCTTTCTGTGCTATGTGTCGTGATGTATGCTGACGTAGGCTCATAGGATAAATTAAATTTTCTACCCAACTAAATCAACTGAAACATAAAAATAAATACAACTCATAATATTCACATAAAAGTTTAGGTATTAAAATAAGATAAAATATGTAGCAACTCCTTAGCTGGATGTCATGCATAATCATATTGTTTCACTCTTGATTAATGAAGGAACTCCATCTTTACCTAGGCTTAACCTTTGAGAGCCTATGATGGAAGTACACCTTCTTCTATTTTGATTTGGCCCATGATCTTTTCTAATTGAACGATTAGGCATAAATTGTATCCTTATGGCCTAAATGAATCGTGAGTCAAAATTAATCAAAATGTGCATTAGTTATATGCATCTTCATACCCTACATGATCTTAGGGATTAGGTAGTAAGTCTAGTTCAAAGATTTCTTTCCTAAAATTGCAAATCAGCCATCTTGCATTCATATGACTTAGCCTCATGGTTTTAAAAGGCTTAGGTGGTGTTAATGGCAACCTTCTCCAAAGTGGGGTTGTAAGCCCAAAAGAGTCGGGATAGGTTCCTTCAAGTGAAGAGAACGACCAATGATTCCCAAAATAAAAAGTCGAAAGCCCCAAGAGTGACTAGGTTAAGCATCCTTAGAATAAGTCTTCAACCCTAGGAATTTCTATAGTCTTGTGCTGCTAGAATCTAAGTCCTAAATTTCTAAGAAAATGATAACTTGAAATTTAAAATTAAATCCCAAATTTAAGCCTAATCATAGATAGATGAAATGATGGGCATCCCAAGATCAATAGACATTTCCTACTCTTTTCATTTTGACTCTTAAAAATAACTCTCTCAATTTGGACCTCTCCCAATTGAATTTAAAAAATCAATTCTTTGAAAGCTACCTTAGTAGTCTTTAGGAATAACCACTTATTTCTTTAATTCTTTAGGAAGAGACCCTTCCTAAGATGTAACTATAGAGGCTTGCCTTTATAGGAACCGTGATCCCAGATAAAATTGACCTTTCTATTTTTTTATGTAGTTGGGAAAATACTTGGTACACTAAAGGCCCATTAGCCTTAGGAGTCTTTTATTGAAATGATTGAATCCATTATAGGAAAGCATGTTTATCTATTGAGATAATATGAGTGTTCCTTAATGCCGTATTTGATCATCTAAATAAAATATTCCTAAACTCTATGTAGTGTCATTTCTCTTTATCCATTCAAAGAGAAAAAGAAAACCAACACTCAAATCATGAATCAATTTCAAATAATTGAAACCCATTATCAATTCCAATTCCAAAATCTTTTCTAAGCCCTTTTGATCTCGTCTTATGGACTTAGCTCAAATCAAATCCAAATCACTCCAAACTCAAAAGATTTTTCTAATAACCCATTTATATTCTCATTTATATTCATAAATATAAATGAAATATAAATTCAAATAACCAAAACTAAATTCAAAACTCAAGTTCATATCTAACCTAGATCCAACCTATACCTTTTCAAGACAAATCCTTGAACTTAGCCAAATCATTCTCAAATCAATCCAAACCTTTAGATTTTCTCTTCAAACAATCATTCCTTCAATCACATGCCCAAATATAAACATAAACTACAATCATCAAACCAAAATCAAACTAACCCAAGTTAAACCCATGCTCACCCCTTTTTGACTTGAAATTTTCAAATGAATCAAATCCCATTTGACTCTAAATCACTTACAATTAGATTTATATTTCAATCATAAGTCCATATGTGAGTTCAACCAAACTTGAATCAAGCTTGATGAAGTCAATTGACCCACTTAGGCTCACTTGACCCAAAGTGACCTAAAGCATCTTTTTGAGCCAAATTCTAATCCAACCCAAATTGGATTGAACTAAGCCCATTTAAGCCTCACATTATGAGCAACAATCATCCTAGGATGATCAATCACTCAAATTAGGTCAAACCAAGTCAAATCTAGTCTTTGACCAAGTCAACACTTAGTTCAAATGAAACCTAAACTAGCCAAAAGCCACCATATGCTAAATTGATTGAAACCATTGATCTAAACTAGTTTATAATCAATGATTGAACTTGACCAAGCCATTAGTTGAGCCAAACTAAGCCTAATTACTTGACCTAAGTTGACCCAAGTTGACCTAAAAAGTTAAAATGAGTCAAATCTTGATCTAATTCAAATTGATTGCAACTAATGGGTCAAATTCATTTTAAATCGATTGTTGAACTTGATCAAAGCTTCAATTGGCCAGCTAGACCAAACCTAGCCCAATTAACCATGAACCCAACTTGACCTAATAAATTTGAAATTAAGCCAAACTAAAATTGATTGAAACCAAAGCTTGCAATACATTTCAATTGATCAACCAAGCCTAAATCAACCCATGACCTAACCAAATTTGTCAACTTGACCCATTTTCCTAAATGAACCTAAATGAATCAAAACCAAATATAAATCAAATTGAATCAAACTAATGATACCTATAGGCTCCAAATGATCATTTGAATTTGACTTAACCTATGGTTTGAACCAAGTTGACCAATTGGTCAACTTAACCCAAATTGACCCAACTTGACCTAAATAGGTCAAATTGAGCTAATTCAAACCAAATGAACTCCAAATCACTTAAAATTTGGCCCAACCCACTTTTAAATCATCTTAAATATGTCAAAATCAAAATTAAGGCCAAATGATTATTTACCCTTAGGTCAAAGGGTACCTTATGGACAAATTCACTTGGAATTTAGTCTATTCTTTCTCAAGGCCACTTGACATCCTCCTAGTGGTCCATATGGACACCAAGAAGGGTGGTGAATATGACCCAATGGGTTTGGGTCAGCCATGACCCAACCCAAGGCTAAACTGACCCCTCCAATGGGAATTGAGCATTTAGATCACACCATTCACTCACTTAGCACATTGGCACTCCCTATCCTCCACTCCTCTATCTAAAATGAATCACATGGTGTGCCTAACAACCCAAATAGGTCAAACAATCTTAGTAATTGAGCAAAAATGGCAAAGTTAGTCTTGGTCATCTAATCCAAGGAGAGGGAGATATACTCCCCCTTATTCCCACTCAAACTTGACACATGGAATTCGATTGAGCTCTAGGAATTGAAAGTAAGCTTCTTCAAGCTTTGGCAAGCATTCTCGAGCTCCCCCATTTTCTCCTTCTTGGTTTTGCTCAAGCTAAAAATAGGGGAGGCCAATCCGAATTCGAACACATTCAATTCTCCATCAAATCCAAATTACACTTGCAAGCACCATCAAGGCACTTCGTTGAGCTTAATCAAGTTGTTCCCCAAGTCAAGGCCCCCTATCTTTCCACGTAGCGTGACGGAATTAGGGGGTTAATTAGCTCTAATTCATCTGATTTTAATCATGAAACTTCCAAAATTCATAACTAATTGTAGAAAATTTCAAAAAACACAAACTTAACTTCATTTTAAAGATACTTTAGTAAGGAATAATATAAAATTGAAATCAATTGATTTTGATCAGTAGCTTTCACTCAATATAGGTTTTATTAGAAATATAATTAGGCTAATTACTCCTTAATTACTTCAGTGATTAATTCCAAACTTCCTAAGGTTGAATAGTGGGATGACCTCTGCCTCCCATGATTTTCTTGGAATTTATTATTACATTAATTAGGGGAATTGCTTGTTTCATCTCTAATCACTTCTTATTAATTAACCTATTAAATAGTGATAAACTCACTAATTAAGCTTGGTAACCATCTTGAAATAGTGAATTGACTTAGAGAATGAGATTAGGAATTCTCTTCTAATGGTTTTCCCTATGTTTATTTCATTTGGATAAAGACTTAATTGATTTGCAACTTGATTAATGACTTAATCACTTCATTAAATGGCTTAATTAACCAAACTCAAAACCAAATTATTCCAGAACTTAATCACTTAATCTTCGATAGATTCTTAGGTGTTCAATAACCTAAGAAACATCAAAGGAAATTACTATCAAACTACATGTGTAGGATGGTTATGAAAGTATTTAATTAAACCCTTTAGCTTAATTAATCAATAATTGTGAGCCAATTGCATTAGGACCCTTTATTTCTTAAGTGCATTGCTGATTTAAATTCCATGTGGTTGCATATCATATGTTGGCTCATAATTGTTTGGTTAATTATGTTAAAGTGGTGTAGGTAGGGGTAACTATTGGATTTATTTCACACCTTAACCTAAATAAAACATGAAATCAAAGATGCTTTATCTGTAATGTGTTCTGATCAAGATGTTGAGAAACTTGCTAAGCCCTTCGAGTTCGCTTTGGTGGGTAAATTCTCCCTTAGATGCCCAACTCTTGATAACATTCGCACTTTCTTTCATAGTTTAAAATTGGGTTCTTTCTCTATCTACCGATCGATCCCTCACATTCTTATTCAACTTTCTAATGATTTAGATTACTCGTTTTTTGCTCGTCATTCTTATTTTGTGCATAATTGTCAAATGTATACAAATGGTCGCCTATTTGATGTCAAAGAAGAATCTCCCATTGTCCCTCTTTTTTGCTTCCTAATATGCTAATACATTATGTCACTCATCAAGTTTTGTTTCTATTGGCCTTTTTGGTAGACCTCTCCAAATAGACCAAGCAAAGACCAATAGATCTAGGCCATCTGTCACTCGTATTCTCGTTGAGATAGACATCACAAAGAAATATCCCAAAGATGTTTGGATTGGCTCTGAAAAATTTTGATATAGTCAAAAGTCAATTGAAAATTTTCTTTTCGCACTCACTGCAAGATTCACGGACACGATCACTTAGATTGCTTTGTGCTTCATCCTAATCTCGGGAAAAATTACCACAGAATATGACTACCATTAATGGAACTGGGAAAACCAATACTCTAGCATACGTGCAAAGATACTCAAAAGAACCTCCTACCTACACCTCCTACCGATCTATCTAGTGGCAAACAATGACCTTGGTACTAAAACAACCAATGAGGGTGTGATGTTACCAATGGTACCCTAACTTCACCCCTACTTGTAATAATCGGTTTCCCACGATAGCTCTTTGCTTCATTTAAATCCTACTGAAAATCTGAATGGTAGCCTCATATTGGACACCCAATTAAACAATTTGAATGGGAATCATATAATGGACCAAATCAATAATGACCCTATGGTTTCAGAACATATTGAGAAAGATATTTGTATTACGAATGGTGCCACAACTTTCACATCTATTTCCCTTCAGAGTGATATCCAATTGATCCCAATTTCTCATACTCTATCCATACGGAAGAAGGTGAAATCCCTCTTCTAAATCATTGATAGATTCTTCTATTGGAACCCATAAATCAATCTCTTTCTGATGGAGATAATTTGGATTTTGAGAGACACTTTCAAATTGTTAAAAAACTAAAACCCTTCAAAGCAAATTTTCTAATAATAACCTCTCTAGAATCACTGCTCTTCTTCCACCCCACACAAGTAATGTGCCATCATTTCTCTCCTCTCTTTCCTTTCTCTTTTTTTTTACTTTTCCCTTTTGGTTGTCCTCTTATGATTAATTTTCTTATTTGGAATATCCGAGGTTGTGGGTCTCTTCTGCAAATCATGTTAGAGTCTTTGTCGTGTTCATAATATCAAGTTACTTGTTCTTATTGAACCTTTCATTAATTCTTCTAAGATTTCTTTTGTCGCTAGATCCCTTGGCTTTCATAATTTCTTCTTCAATCTTAATAATAAAATTTAGTGCTTTTGGCACAACTCCATCACCATTTCCATCATTGATAATCTTGACCAATTGGTTAATGTCAAAATCTCCTTAGGTGACTTATCGGCTTTTGGCTCTTTTATCTATGCCTCTTGTAATAGAGCTGGTAGGAACATCCTTTGGAATCACTTATGCACCTTCACCTCCTCGGCTAACCTTCCTGGTTGGAGGTGATTTCAATACTATCATAGTTTTGAAAGAAGGGGAGGATGTTCTCCTAACCTTCATTCCATGGAGGACTTCTCAAATATGACCCTTGATTGCAATCTGATCGACATTGGTTTCACTGGGTCTAACTTCACGTGGCACAATTCTAGGCTTTGGCAGCATCTTGATAGGGCCCTTTTTAATTCTCTTTGGATCAATCAATGGTCTTCTACCACTGTTGAGCATTTGAGCAGAACTTTATCTGACCATGCTCCTCTCTTGATTTCCTTCAATAATCCCCAAACCCGCCTACTCCCCTCCTTTGATTTCAAAACATGTGAACCCAACATAGTGACTTCACCAATGTCGCTATCACTAATTGGATGGCCCCTGCTGAATAATTCGTTAAAGGTATGACTCGTCTTTGGCTTAAGCTCAAAAGACTTAAACAAAATCTTAATTGGTGGAACAAACACATTTAAAAAATCTTTTCACAAATCTTAAAGCTATGGAACAAGAGGTTTGTTCTCTTGAAGATCTTTGTCTCAACCGATCCTAGTAAACTTGAGGAGTTGAACATTGCCAAGAATAACTTGCTTAATTATCAAAACATGGAAGAAACCTATTGGCGACAAAAAAGCCACAAAGCAAACATATTCGATGGTGACGGAAACACCAGGTACTTTCATGCCATTTGTATTAAACGGAAAGCCTTAAACTTGATTAAGAAAATTAAGAACTCTAATGGTGAATGGATAACCGATAACAATGATATTAAGGATTCTGTCATTCATCATTTCCAAACTTTATTAAATTCTAAGCCGCTAGATACTTTATCAAACACCCATCTTATTCCTTCTATGATTAACAGTGAGGATAATCATTTACTCACTATGTGTCCTTTCGAAGAGGAGAGATTAGTAATACTCTTAAGAACATGAACCGACTCTTGTCGCCCCGATGGATATACAACCCACTTCTTTCAGTACTGTTGGCCATTTATTAAAATTGATTTAGTTAATGCTATTATTGATTTCTTTGATGGCAATCCCATTCCCAAATACTTTTCAAGCACTTCTATTGTCCTTATTCCCAAAATTAACAATCCTGAATCTTGGGGCGATTTTAGACCGATTAGTCTTTGCACCTTTTTCAAAACTCATTGCTAAATTAATAAATAATAGCGCCCTTTGCTTTCTAAAATCATTTCCCCTAATCAAACTAGTTTTGTTAAACACAGAACAATATCGGATAATATTCTTCTCACTCAAGAAATGGTTCATGACATTGATATTAATTCTAGAGGAGGCAACATCTTATTCAAACTGGACATCGCTAAAGCCTTTGATAATCTCTCATGGGACTTTCTCTTTCAAATCCTGAATTTGTTTGGTTTTTTTGATAGTTTTATCCAAAAAAGATGTATCATAATGTCGGTTTTCGGTTATCATGATTGGTGAGTCCATAGGTTTCTTTCCTTCTAGCCATGGTTTGAGGCAAGGTGACCCACTATCACCTTCTCTTTATCATCGCTATTGAATAAGGAGCTTGAATGATCTTTCGCTAATAAGCCTAATATGTCTTTTAAAACTCATGGAGGTTTCCTATTTCTCATCTTAGCTTTCGATGATTTTATTATCTTCAAAGAACGGTTCTATTCAACATGTTAAAACCATCAAGAACCTTCTAAATGATTTTGGTAAAGTTAGTGGTCTTTTCTTAATGAAGGAAAATGTTTTATTCCTTCAACTAAGATTCCTCCTAATAGACTTAACCAAATATCGAATTACTAATTTTAAGCAAAATCAACTCCCTCTTAATTACCTTGGAGCTCCGCTTTTCAAAGGCCAAAAAAAGATCTCACCTTTTGATCTAATCAAAAAAATTTCTAACAAAATTTTGGTTTGGGAATTTCATTTACTCTCTTTGGTGGTAGGCTTACCTTGATCAAGAGCATGCCCATATACCTTCTTCAAACCATTGTGCCTACCAACTC
Source organism: Cymbidium sinense (assembly GCA_021442155.1). Taxonomy (NCBI): domain Eukaryota; kingdom Viridiplantae; phylum Streptophyta; class Magnoliopsida; order Asparagales; family Orchidaceae; genus Cymbidium; species Cymbidium sinense. The sequence continues at coordinate 11,211,633 of CM038226.1, forward strand.
TACCATAATTGAGCGTCTCTTAAACAAATTCTTCTGGGAACCAATACATCCTCTAAAAGAATGCACCGGGTCATCCCGGTCTAATAGTTATGGTACTCTTGAAGAGGGAGGTCCTGGGATGTAAATCCATCAAAGAAGTTATCCATGCCTTCTCCTACAAACTTTGGTGGAACTTTGAGCAAAAAATAGTCTTTGGGCAAATTTCATGACTTCTAAATATTGCCGGGTAAACATCCTCTCATTTGTCCTTTTAAATCGATTCTCTTGTGTGGAGAAGACTTTGTTCTCACAAAATGGGATGTAATCCTTAATTTTTGGGGCATAAACTGCAATTCTTTTTTTGGCAAGACAACCTGGAGTGGTTCTGGCTCCATTGATGACTTACTCACACTCACTCCACCTCGCTATTAGAGTTAATTCATTCGGCAAAACCACATGTGGAAAACTAGTAAGATTATTGATTCTATTCCTTCCACTTTCTTAAATATGATTACTAGTATTCCTATCACTCCTAACAATCATGATCGATTATCTTTAAGTTATCTCATAAGGGGATTTCAACCTTAAAATGTGTGGATTCACACTTAAGACAATCGGATTCTTCTATTGTGTTCTCCAAAATTTGGAATAGCAATATCCCCTCTTCTTACTGTTCTTACTTGGCGTATCCTAAAAACTTTATTCTGTTGACTCTTTGTTGTGGGGTAAAGGGTTTTATTTAAAATGTCAATGTTGTTCCCATATTGAGAATATTAACCATGTTTTTGTTAATGGGACTATTGCCTCTAAAATTTGGATTTGGTATGACAATCTATTCAACACTATCAATTTTAATTGTTCTTTTACTTTATATCAACTTCTTGAAGTTTACTTTGACAATGCAATTAAAGGTCATATTAAAATCATAATCGCCATTACTCTTATTTGGTTCATATGGATGGACCAAATGAAGCTAAACATCGGGATTCTATGAATCACATGAGGATTATTGCTAGAACTAAAAAAAAAATTTATGACTTATTTAAAGCCAATTTAATCCATCACAAGCATTTTAAAGGTCAGAATCGCTAATAAACTGGGCCTCAACCTTCCGCACTGTCTTACTATCGAAATGATAGAATGGTTTTTTGGAAAAACCTCTTAATCATATTATTAAAATTATCGATGGCCATGTCTCTCATAATGGCTCGGGTTGTGGAGGCATTTTGGGATTCTAAGGGTATTGTTCTATGTGCATTTTCTTATCCCCTTATTTCCAAAGATCGTTCCTTATCGAGCTTATATCGCCCACAAAGCTCTAGAAATTTGTCTTCAAAATGACCGGCTCAATATTTGGATAGAGGTGGACGCTTCTACGATTGACCTTTTGACTTCTACCAATATGAGCAACGCTTGTTTGTACTACCTCCTCAAGCAAACTAGGGCTCTTCTCTCAACTGAATTTTACCATCACTCATGTTTGGCGTGAAGGTAACGCCTGTGCTGATTACCTTGCAAATCTGAGATTAGATAGTATCATCCTTTTAATCAATTTACATTACCCAAATACGCATGGTCTAGTTAACTTGGACAGGCATCCTTACCTCGAATCTAACTCTCCGCTCTCTTTTTTCTGGTTTTGTTCCTTGTGTTCTAACTCTCCTTGACATTTTCTTTTACTCCGGAGTTATTTCACTTTGTGCATGAAGAGGACATTTGGTTTTCTCGATACTTATCATCCTCGATGTTGTCGAACTGGACCCCATTCATCATGCCATTTCTTGAAGGTTTCTTGGGTGGGATCTTGTGGGTGCTTTCTTTCTTCCTCCTCTCATCGATGTTCTTTGTAGGCTTTCTCAGTGTTACGCTAACCTTCTTACCCTTAATAGACTTATGTTGCAATAGTTGCTCTAATGGGAGTGACTCTCGATTGCGGATTATTTGGGTTCTTCATTTGGTGGTGAATCATATCTACAGTCTTTGTTTATATTATAATCCTACATCTATTGGGTCTGTGCTGTTACCTTCTTGGATTGGAGTGCCATTTCTGTTCGTGTGGTACTATAGTCTGATGTTACATGTTGCTGCTTTAAGACTTTGGATGTTTGTGGATTTGGTTTATCTGATTTTGGCTACTATCTTAACCTGCTATAATATCCCTTTTAGTGCTGTTAGTATTATGTAGATCACTATGCCTTATCAACTGTTCTACTTGATCATAAACTATGGTTGGTATACTCTCAATGACTATTATTTTGGCAAGCTGGGGTATTTCTCATTGTGGGTGAATAGGGATATTGTTCTTGTTATGAATGTTCCTTATGTGGTAGTTTTTCTAAGGTCGATTTGGTTCCTTGAGGCTTCAATCTTCGTCTCGGTTTTGTGCGCAAAGAAGCTTGGATTTTCTCAATGGATCATTATCCGCATTTCGTGTGATTGTGGTAATTTTGTATTCACCGATTTTTGGTTTTGTTTTCCTTGTCCAGAAGATGCCAACATCTGGATTGTTGTTTGTCCACGCTGTGGTCTTCTCTCCATTTGTTATGTTGTGAACTTGTTTTTTTAAATATCCTTTTAAATATCCTTTTTTTGTTATGCTGGAAGGGCATCAATGGTTTATCTTATAAGTATAATGGGATTATTGGCAATCCTATTGGTTATTATTGTCATTATACTTGGCAGTGTTGGATTATGGTGATTAAGCACCTATCGATCGATTTCTCAATGTAATTTGCTTGGGGTGGGGTGCTATTCATTATCTATCCTTCCATTTACTTATATATAATTGGCCTCTTGGCCGCCTTGTTAATCTTATCTGTTTATTGGTGCACTTGGATGTCTGGTTTACCTTGTTGATGATCTGCATTGCTTGGTGGACTTTGCTTTGAACCCCTTTTGGTCTTTAGTTGCTTATCATCGGACTAATTTGTGATCTATCATATCTCTTTTTCTTTCATTCTCTCTCGATAAACCCGCATCTGTTTCGTTTATATTGGATGGGAGGCATTATGACATGCTAGCTGGTTTTGTTGTTTTGATTATTTCATATCCGGAAATTTCCTAGCTTGGTTTATCCGCCACTTATGGCTCCTTTATGTTGGTGCAAGATTTCGGTCCTTTGTTCAAAGAAACATTTCTGCTCTTGATGCTCGATGGTGATGGTTTTGGAGATTGAGGTTGCGCCTTCAAGATATCTGCTTATGGCCTATTATCTTCTCGATTGGGAGGTTTTATGGCCAATGTAGTCCTTCCCTGTCGAATGTTGCCTTCATTGTTTGTCTTGGCTATTTTTTGCTTTGGTTATCCATTGTCCTATCTTTTTTGCATTCTATTTTACATTGTTGCATTACTTGTTTAACTGCTAGCTATTGTTCATCTCCGAATCAATTTGTATTATCTACGTTGTCTCTATTCCTATCTCGGTCCAGTTTGGTTTGTGCAATTTTTTGGTATTCTGAAAGAGTGGTGTTATGGGAAGTTGTTGCCTTTTGTTGTCTTGTTCTCTCAGTTATCTGTTGAGCTGGATTATCTGAATTTTGACCTTGTATGCTGCCATAGGAGATGTAGCTCTAAATGTCCTTACTTGTTGTTAGTTTTGGTTGGTTGTAGCCCTTTTTTCGTGTTGAGCTATCGCCTTCCTTTACAATTGTCTTTCTCCAATTACTCATATGGACATAAAAAAGGGGGTTGTTTCCTGCCTTGAAAGTTTCAATTATATATCTTATGATGGGAAGGTTTGAACTATAAGATCATTGACTTGATTAGCAGGATCGCAGAAGTTATCTCATCTATATTTTTTGGTGGTGGGTTTAGGTTTCACTTGGATATGAGGCTCTGGCTAAGATGACTAATTCCCCTATGTTTATATACTCTCATGTCAGGATGACTATATTGCTGATATCTTTCTTGAATGAGACAACTTACCATTTAGCTCTTTGCAATTACCTCTCTATTTTAGATATGATTGTGTTTAGGATTGCAGGTAATAAAGTTCATAAGACTATCAACAACTGGGTGTTACCTCCTCACAGGTTTGTTGGCTATGATGGCTGTGATGTTTTCACTCCCTTTGGTATGGTAGTAGCTCCTGTGATGTAACCCTTCTAATGAAGTTTGGATGCTCAATTTTGCATCACCCCAATTTGGTGTGATTGAGCTGAGCCTTCTTTATCAACTTTCCTTATTATCGCTCGCTTTTATTGTTTTATTTATCTTTCTATTTGTATTACTTTACCTCTAATCTCCTCTCTAGTGTCACTTTGCGGTGATTCTCCTTGTTCTCTCAGTTTGCTCCATATTACCAAGCTCTCTTACAACCATCAGAGCATTGGCCTTAATCTTCCTTTCAATTATTATGTTAGCCATATTGTATCTTTTGATTGCTTTAATGTTTTCTCTTGCTTTTGGATGTACTTAGATGGGGATTTACTCTTAGTGATTGTAGCTCTTTGAGCAGATTCGAGTTTATCCTCTTTAAGGATCTTGTAACCCTTTTTTTGTGGCAATAAAATACCCCCGTATAATGGGATTTCCATAAAAAAAAATCTAATTGTTCTATAAATTAAACTAAACCAATTCACACATAGGAAAAATGGGTTAGGACCAACAAAATCTTTTCACATTTCCTAAGTCAAATCAAATTCAAAAATAAAAATCTCTTTAAAGAATTTTGGTTCACTTTAAATGATCTTATTTCATATGATTGTCTTTAAGAATTAATTAGGATGAATGAAGTCATATGCTTATATCACTTTATTTCTTTCGAAGCATGCTAAATGTTGTTTGCCATATGAAATCATGCATTCATATCTTTTGAAAAATCAATTAAATAAAATGTTTCCTTTTATGTCAAATTGCATGTTTTGGCTAAAGTAAGAATATGAGTGGCTATTATCACTATTAAACCAAAATTTTTTTAAAACCTATAAATCAAAGATTATGAGTGAAGTGATGCTACTTATAAATACTTATAAGCTTGCATGTGATTATAGCATAAGATGTATTTTTATGTTATTTTCTTCTCTTCTCTTAACATGGACTTGTATAGGACTTGCAAAGTGTATAATTTATTGGAAACACTTGCTTAAATATATTCCTATGCATTCCTATGTTATGACTTAAGAAGGATTCTCGCATTACACATGTAAATTATACAACCAAATCAAACACAAAAATCTTTTGCATGATTCTTCATCCATTTATTTCTTTTTATACAATTACATGCATTTAAGAATAGTGGTATATTAGTCTGCACATCCCGAGGTTGCAAGGCTTTAAGTCACCTAAAGTAGATTTTGTACCTTACACCCCTAGTATAGAAAATAATGGTGTCATACTCACTTATATCCTTTATACATGTGAATGTGAATTATGTTAATGGATAAAGAATCCCTCTTTTCTACATAATAAAAACATGCATCAATGGAACATCCAAATTTTCAAATCATATCTCTTATCATTCATCATCAAAGTGTGCTAAAATTTTCATTGCATGTATAACAATGTTTGGATCATTCATATGAATGGTATAAATGGTGGAAAGAAATAAATTATTATGTGTTATGTGATAGTAATTCACCTTAATTAATCCTTAGATGCCTTTCTTATTGAATAGGTCTATTTAGAGAAAATCTAAACTTAGGGTTAATTAAACCACATAATAAAATATTCACTAAAGAAAAATCATTAATGAATCAACCTTAGAAATTACTTAAGTTAGGGATGAAAGAGAAATTCTCTTCTCTTTTCTTCTCTTTACAATATTTAGTAACTAAGTGTAGGTTCATTAAACCAAATCAAATCATCAAATAAAATTGACAAATCAACTAAATCACTTAAAATGAAACCACCCTCTAAGTTGAATCCTTCACACTTAAAAAATTTCAACCCTAAAGCCTAGATAACAGATGCTACACAAGCCTTAAATGGCACATACATTAGGCTAAGTCACCATTTCTAGGTCTATGTTAGGGCGGTGCAAGGTTTGATGCCTGATTTTATTTTATTATGTAATATTTTTAGAATGGATATTAGGGTGTATAGACTGGATGATAGGAAGATTTTAGTCTAATCATGTCTTCTGTAGAGGATTATGCTTAAGGGGCATTGTAATAAAAATATAAATGATTTTTATATGCAAGTTGCATATACTCCTAAGCATGATCTAAACTAGGACATGTGGACTTGGTTACCCATATGTGGGGTGCTAAATACAAATTATTCTTTCCCATTTTTATATAAATTTTGCAATTGAAATTTGGAATGAATGTTATGGGGGAATTAAGGTGAACATTGATCATAAGAGCATGTCTTATGAACCATGTGAAGCCTTGGAGCAAACCATATCTCAAGACAAATCAAAAGGAAGAAATTAGTGAAGAAAGAAAGAAATGAAGAAAGAAATGAAGAAAGAAAGAAATGAGGAAATGAAGAATGAAGAATGAAGAATGAAGACCCCTATAACATGAATTTCTTTTAATCATAATTATTCATTTGTAATCCAGGTTGTATAAGGGTAGAGCTTGGCTACTCATTTTCCTTGTCGGGTTTGTGAGGTGGAGCTTACATCAGCCTCTTATTCTTTTATGCTAGTTTTATCAAATTGTTTGATGTTTGTTAGTTTATCAAAATTATGATGGTTAGATGAATGATGGCCTAGTTGTGATTAGACTTAGGAAAAATTAAATTTTCAATCAAATTAATCATCTCAAAATTAAATTTAACAACTCATAACCTCACCTAAAGCCTATGACATAAATCAAGATAATAGATTTAACAATCCCTTAGCTGGATGTTGTACATCTAACATCATGCATAAAAATCATATTACTTCACTCTAGCTAATGGAGGGCCTCTACCTTTTTCAGAGAAAATGGCTTGACCTTTGAGAGCCATGGTGGAAACACATCTCCTTCTTTCTGATTTTGGCCCATAATCAATCTTCTCATGAATTAGGCATATGAAATCCCATAGCCTGTGTCAAATAAAAATATCTAAAAATAAAAATAAAACTTAACAAAATTTGCATTAGATTAAGTCATTTATTCATGCCCTTCATGATCTAGTATCTTAGAGAGTGTGTTTAAGGACTTGTCTCCTTTCTAAAAAAACATCAGCTTAGCCATCTTGCAAAGCATAAAACTTGCATACATGTATTTAAAAATCATAGGAGGCGTTAGTTTACAGCCACCCTCAGGCAGTTGTAAGTCCAACAGTCGAGTGGTTTATTCTCTCTTGTGTAGATAAACCATATACCCATTTTCACTTTAGATTTAGGTCATGCTTTGGCCCTCGCCAAAGCTCCCTAGATTTAAGATCTGAGGTCGTTGTTTTCTTTTGTGGGCTACAAGAATAAATCCTCACCTCTTAGGCATTTCCACGATCTCATGTTGTGGAATTGTAAGCCCTATATTTCTAAATAAAAATTCAACTCAAACATATAATTCTTCTCAAATTTAAAAATATAAAGCCTAACCATTGGATAGTTTGTGATTAACTAGGTTTTCAAGTATCATAAGCATCCCCTACTCATACTTTTGTTTTCGATAATAACTCCCTCATTTTGATCAATCCCACTTGATTTTTCAAAAATAACCAATTTATTGATAGTCCTATCTTTGAAATCTTTGGAGATAATGATTATTTTCCTGAATCGAGAGTATTCTTAAAATCTCATTCCTTAAAATGTAATTAACTATAGGGGCTTGCCTCTATAGGGAACTTAATGAACCCAATTTAAAATAAACCCTACTTTACTTTTCCATGTAAAGTAGGGGAAAATCTTTGGTACATTCTAAGAACCATTGTGCTTATGAGTCTTTATTAGGTGATTAGGTCCATTATAAGGTAGTGACTTCTATCTCTCGAGATAATGCATCATTCCTCATTGTCACCCCCAATCACCTTAATGAGTACATCTATGGATCTACGTGGTGTCCCAACATCCATTTTACTTTCCAAATCCCCAGTTTTAGAAATAAACACCACATGGTTTTGATTAATTTGGCTTAGGTTTGATTTTGGCTCATTTGGATTCAAATAGGTCAAATGAGCTAAGTTGACCAATTTGACCAATTTGACCAAATTGGGTTGGGTTAAGTTGGTTCATGTTCAATTGGTTAATTGAAAATGATTGTAGGCTTTGATTTGATTTAATTTGGAATTCATTTGGATTTTGGCCAATTAGACCCTTTAGGTCAATTTGGGCTAAGTTGATCAATTTATCAAATTGAACTTAGTCATGGCTTCGGTCAAGTTCAATAAGGATTTGGAATGAACTTGAGCCATTGGTTATAATCAGTTTGGATCAAATCATGAATTGACCCATTTTTGGCTTTTTAGGCTAATTTGGATCAACTTAGGTCAAATGGCCAATTGGGCTTGGTTTAGCTCAATTGATGGTTTGGTCATGTTCAATAATTGATCATGAGTGGGTTTGAGTCAATGGTTTTAAACAACGTGGCATATGGTGGGTTTTAGCTAGCTTATGTTTCATTTGGGCTAAGGGTTGACTTTTTCAAAGGACCAAGTTGAGTTAGTTTGACCCAATTCAAGGTAGTTGGCCACCCTAGGATGATTGTTGATCATGATATGAGATTTAGATGGGCTTAGTTCAATCAAATTTGGGTTGAATTAGAACTTGGCTCAAAAAGCACTTTTAGGTCACTTTGGGTCAAGGGACCTAGATAGGTCAATTGTTTTGATCATGGCTTGATTCAAGTTAAATTGAACTCACATATGGAATTAGGATGGAAATATAAATCCAATTGCAAGTGGTTTGAAGTCATATGGATTTTGGTTCAAATGATAATTTCAAGTCAAAAGAGGTCAACATGGGCTTCACTTGGGTTGACTTGGATTTGTTTTGATATTTGTAGTTTGTGTTTATATTTGGAACAATGATTGAAGGAATGATTAGATCATGAGGAAATCCATGCGTTTAGAATTTCTTTGGGTATCATTTAGGCAAGTTCAAGAATTTGGCTAAAAAGGCTAAAATTGGGAATTTGATTTTATTTGGGTTTGGTTTTGGCCACTTGAATTTGTATTTCATTTATTTTGTTAATATAAATGAAGATATACATGATTTATGAGGAAATCATTTGGGTTTTGAGTGACTTGGAAGCAAATTTGAGCAAATTGAGGGATGTAGGTGAAAAGGGCTTAAGTTAATAATTGATTTGGTTTGATTTAGTTTGATTTGATTTGAATGTTTTGAATTTGATTTCATTTATATTTGTGAGTATAAATGAAGCAATGATTGATTTATAAAGAAATCAATCAAATTTAACTTGGTTTGAAGGAAGTTTTGCTAGGCATTTGAAGCTGATTCATATGGCTTAGGAAGGGATTTTGGAGTTTGAATTTAATCATGGGTCTCAATCATTTGGAGTTGAATTTGATATGGAATTTGGGTTGGGGTTTGATATGAGATTGAATCTTATATTTGATAAAATCAATTGAATTGGGGTTAATTTGAATTTGGTTAAGGCTAAGTTTATAAGATAATATCAAAGGGATTAGGAATTTGAATTTAATCATGGGTTTCAATCATTTGATTTGCGATTGGATTTATGATATTGGATTTGAATTTAAGGTTTAGTTTGGAAGAAGGAAGCAAGTATTGGGTTTAAGGCTATAGAGTGGGCAAGCCTTCCTAAATCCTATAACCTCTTCCTATGACTAATCCTTCTAAGTCTTAGGCTTAGGTTAAGCATTCACCTAATCACTAGAAGTCTCTTTAGACTATGAAGCTCTTAGTGTCTACAAGAGTCCTAGATCTATGATGAGGTAGTTTAGAGCTCACTCCCAGAAGTGTCACTCTCAAAAGTGAGGTCACCATGTACCCAATCACCTTAATAATTACACCCTCAAATCTACGTGGTGTCCCCACACATATCAAAAATAATCAACACAGGCTTATAATCCATCAACACAAGGTTGTGAAAAATCCTAAGAGGTGAGGATTTATGCTTGTAGCCTGAAGAAACAACAACCTCATATCCTAAATCTAGGGAACTTTAAAAGAGCTAAAGCATGACCTAAAGCAAAAGATGAGTATAAGGATTGCCTCCACAAGAGAGAGTAAACCACCCAACTACTGGACTTATAACTGCCTGATGTGGCCACCAGCTAACTAATCTAACGATTTTAAAATCATGTAGGCAAGTCTTATGAGATTGTAAGATATTGGGCTATTATTTATTTAGAAAGAGATTAAAGTCCTTAAACCCACCCCCTAAGAGACTAGAACATGAGTGGTATGAGTAATGACTTAATCTTCAAATATAAATCTTTTCAAATTTTATTTTAATTTTGACACTTAATTTTGACAAAGGCTTGAGGATTTTGATGCCTATATGCATGATGAAAGTAGATTATTGGCTAATCAACAAGAAGAGGGTGTTCTCCACCATAAGAGATTCCCTCATAGGCCAAGCATTCCCCTCTCGTACAAGAATGGAGATCCCCCAATTTCAATAAAGAAGGAATATTCATGCATGATGTAAGACATACAACATTCAGCTAAGGGGTTGTTAAATCTTGTAATTATCTTGTTTAATGCCTAGGCTTTATGGTGAGGTTATGAATTATTTAAAACTTTAGTCATGAGTTATAGTTGGGTAGAAAATTTATTTTTATATGAAGAGCCTAATCACATTTAGGCCACACATTAAACCATCAATCATAAGAAACTATGAAAAGCATGTTGTTTCTAAGGCACAAGCTAAACAAAACATCAAACAATTTTATAGCTACCGTAAAAAAATATGAGGCCAGCGCAGTCGGGTATCATTGTACATCCCAAAAAGAGAAAATGGGTAGCCAAGCTCTACCCTTATACAACCTAGAATATGAAATAATAATTGTAATTTTTAAATGAATAAGTGCTATGAGGGATCTTCAAGTCTTCATGTCTTCATGTCTCCTTTATTTCTTCTTTTCCCTTTGATTTGGTGGACTTCAAAGCATCACATGGCACCCCAAGATAAAGCCTTCTAGCCAATGCTCATCCTAATCCCCCATACCACTAATCCTAATTCCTAATGCAAAATTACATTAAATGTAGGAAAAGTAAATCTAACTACACCTGCAAAATAAGTGTTAGCTAAACACATATACAATCTCAAGCAGTTATATATATAATTTAGACTTAGCACCCTGCACATAGGTAGCTAAGCTCACCTGTACTAACCTGGATTATGCTTAGGGGTTTAAGCAACCTACAAAGAGAGAGAATATAAATCTAGTCTAAGAAACATACACCCTAACATCCAATCTAAAATAATACATCACAAAATAAAACATACATCACACCATGCATTGTCCTAACATAGAGCTAGACGTGGTGACTTAATTTTAATGTGTGTGTTAAGGCTTGTGTGGTATGTCTTAATTAAGCATTAGTATTATGATTTTCCAAGTCTGAAAGACTTTCATTTAATATAAAGGGTTGATTTCACTTGAAATTATTTAATTGATTTGAGAATTTTAATTTATTTTTTCTTTCATTTCATATGATTACACCTAGCAACAAAGTGTTATAAAGGGGAGAAAGAGAATTGCCCTTTTTCATCCCTACCTTAAGTCACTTTTTAAAGCGTGTTAATTTGATTTAGTTCTCTTTAGTGAATGACTTATTAAATGATTTAATTAATCCGAAGTTTAGATTCACTTTAAGTAATTTCATTTAACATGTGAGGCATCTCAAGATTAGTTTAATTGAATTATTGATATATGACACATATCAAATCATTCCTTTCCATCACAAATATCATGCATATGATTTAATTCTAAGTGTATCTATACATATAGTAGACTTAAATGATGAATGTATGTGTATGTGAAATTTTACATTCTTTTATGTGATTGAATTATTTAATCACATTAGTTTAAAACTCTATCTAAATTCTTATACAAAAATACATGTCGATGAAATTAAATAGATATGTGTCATTGTTAACCAGGGAAGTGAGGAAATCAAATGACCTCCTTGAGGCTAATTAACGCCTTGTATTCCCAGGATGTCCAAATTATGTACCCATTATATTCAAATATATGTAAATTTGTATATATAAATATAAAAAGTAAGCTCCAAATTATATGATTAATGAATCCAATAACTAAACAATTATGAATGCTTGTATGTTTAAACAATAAAGGGGATTACCATTTTCTAATTAAATACACACATACATGTATAAAAGTCATAAACAAGTACGTGCCTTTGTTAACCAGGGAAGTGACGCAATCAAATGACCTCCTTGGGGCTAATTAAAGCCTTGCATTCTTGGGATGTCAGACTATATACCCATTTTTCTTGAATACATACACATGTATTTATAATTAAGAAGATGAAAAATCAATGCAAAGATTGTATTTTCTTTAATGGAATTATTTTGGTATAAGATTTAAAACTCTATTTAAATTCTTATGTTAAAGATACACAAGAGTGAAATCAATTGAGTACATGCCATTGTTTAATCCAGGAAAGTGAAGTAATCAAATGACCTCCTTGGGGCTACTTAAAGCCTCATTTTCCTGGGATGTATAGGCTATATACCCATCACATTCATGCTTATGAAAATCAACATGTGAATAAAGGAAGAGTTTTCACTCCATACACTTAAGGTATAATCACATGCATATCCTATATATTTATAACTAACATCACAACATATGTTACCATTCATTTATAAGCTTTTAAAAAATACATTAGAGTTTAGAAGTGATAATAGCCACACATATATTAAATTAAATCAACACATGCAAGCTTACATAAAGGAAGACCATTTGATTTGATTAATTTTGAAAAGATATGGATGTATGAATCAAATGACATGCCATATGTAACATGATTGGAAATGAATAAGAAAACATAAACATATGATTTCATTCAATCAAATTAGTTTCTAAGGATAATCATACCAAACAAAACTATTTAAAATAAACCAAAGTTCTTTAATGTCATTTTTAATTTCATGTTCAATTTAACTTAAGGAATGTGAGAAGCAGTTTGCTAATCCTAACCCATCTCCATGTTTTTATGTTAATTTGGTTTAATAAAATATGATTAAGTTGATTTTATGGATTAATTAAGTTGTAATATGCATTAAATTCATTAATTAACCCTTACCTATGTTACTATTGACCTCACTTTTAGAGTGAGTTCTCAGCTTCCTCATCATAGATCTAGGACTCTTATAGACACTAAAAGCTCCTTAGTCCTATGAAACTTCTACTGATTAGGTGAACATTTAACCTAAGCCCAGAGACTTAGAAGGGTTAGCCATAGAGATAGGTTAAGCATTAAAGACTTAGGGAGACTTGCCCATCCTTTGGCCTAAACCCAACCTATGCTTACCATCTCAAACCAAACCTCAAATTCAAATCAAATGCCAAATCCAAATCCAAATTCCAAACCAAATGATTGAAACCCATAATCAAATCCAAAATCAAAATCCCCCTTAAAGCCTTATGATTGAGTTCCATAAACCAAGCCAAATCTCCACCAAATTCAACCCAAATTTGATTGATCTCTTCATGAATCATTTATATCCTCATTTATATTCACAAATTTAAATGAGATATAAACTCAAATAGCCAAAATTAAATCAAACTAGTTCCAAATACAAACAAAAGCCTTCTTAAGCCATATGGACCTACCTCCATGTACTTAGCCAAATCTCATACAAATCAACCTAAAATCAATTGGTTTCTTTATAAACCAATTACTCCATTTATATTCATAAATATAAATGAAACCCACCCTCCAATGACAAAAAAATAAATCAACCCTTTTAACCTACATCCTTAAGCTTGGTCAATTTTGCTTCCAAATCACTCCAAACTCAAGTGATTTTCTCATGAATTATTTATATCTTCATTTAAATTCCCAAATATAAACAAAATATAAATTCACATGAAAAAACCAAGTCCAAAATCAACCCAAAACCCAATTCATGCCTTTTAAGCCATTTCCTTGGACTTGGCTAAATCTTATCCAAATCAGCCAAAACCAATGGATTTTCTCTTGAATCAATCATTTTGTCAATCATCTACACAAATATAAATAAAACTGATAATTATCAAACCAAACTCAAGTCAACCCAAGTCAAGCCCAAGTTAGCCATTTTAGCTTGAAAACTTCAAATGAGCTAAAATCCATTAGACTCTAAATTGATTGTAGTTGGATTTATATCTCAATCCTAGATTCATATATGAGTTCAACTAAACTTGAATCAAGCTAAAACCAAACCAATTGACCCACATAGATCCACTTGACCCAAAATGGCCTAAATGAACTTTTTGAGCCAACTTCTAATTCAATCCAAATTGATTGAACCAAACCCATCAAAGTCTCATATCATGATCAACAATCATCTTAGGATGGTCAACCACCTTGAATTGGGTCAAACCAAGTGAACTTGTTCCTTTGACTAATTCAACCTTTAGCCCAAATTAAACCTAAACTAGCCAAAATCTGCCATACACCAAATTGATTGAAACCATTGATTCAACCCAACTCATGATCAATGATTGAACATGACTAAACCCTCAATTGAGCCAAACCAAGTCCAATTGGTCATTTGACCGGAGTTAACCCAAATTGGCCTAAAAGGTCAAAATGGGTCAAATCATGATCTAACTAAATTGATTGCAACCAATGGCTCAAGTTCATTCCAAATTGATTATTGAACTCGATTAAAGCCATAATTGAGCCTAATTTAACAAATTGGTCAACTTGACCCAATCAAGCCCAAATTGACCTAAAGGGTTAAATTGGCCAAAATCTAAATTAAATCCAAATTGACTTAAACCAAAGCCTACAATCATTTTCAATTGACCAATTGAACATGAACCAACACCTAACCCAACCTAATTTAGTCAAATTAGTCAACTTAGCCCATTAGACCTATTTGAATCCAGGTGACTCAAAATCAAACCTAGGTCAAATTGATTGAAACCACTTAAAACAAAACTCTTTAAATCATCATTTGAACCCAACCCAAGCTTTGGTTTGACCCAATTTGATCAATTGGTCTACCCAACCCAAAATGAACCCATATGAACCCATTTGACCAAATGAAGCCAAAACCCATACAACCAACCCATGGGACTTTGATGGCTGACCAAACCCAGCTCAAACTGACCCTAGGTTAGCACAAAGTCAGACTAAAGCCAAGTGGGCCCCATCCAAGCCATAATCCATTGGTTAAGCCCTCTTCACATGGATTCCACCCATAAATGGCAAAGTTCACTCTCTCATCACCTTGGTAACCATCCAACTTCTAAATGAGGGTGTACCAAACCCACCTAGACCACTTGACCCATGCTTAGTCATGGACCAAAGGGAGGTGAGCCAACTCACCTCCCATGCAACTCGAGCACCCAAGGGATCAAGGAAACCAATTCAGCCATGATTGAGCCTTGAGCCACCTCCCATGACTTCCTCCAGCCCAATTGAGCAATGTGGACTCGATTGAGACACCTTTGATGCTTTGACTGTAGTTGGCCGACCAAAAAATGGGAAGCCATCCTGTCCATCCAACTCAACAAATTAAGGGGGTATACTCCCCCCAAACCAAATGAGAATGAGACAATTCACTTCGTACAAGATTCCTAACACCAAGCCAAGCTTTCTTGTGAGTTTTAGAGTGATCACAAGTATCCCACAATCATTATTCCCTCTTCCCGTGTAGAATCAAAATAGGGGAGGCTACCTTCAATCCAAACTCTCTCAATTTGCCACCAAACTTCAATATTCATTCTCACCCCATCTACATACCTCATCGAGGCTACCCAACTCATTTCCCAAGCTTCCTACCCACTAAGCAAGGAGTTTCATCAAGAATAAAGCTCCAATCTTCCATTCTTGATCCATCGAGTGAATAAAGTGGAATTGGCTTGATTACTTCTCAACAGGGCCTCATCTCTACTAGGCGAAGCTACCTCCATTGATCCCACCGCCGATCTTGAGCTCTAGTGAGATAATTCCTCAAAATCATAGATATAGGAAAATTTGGTTGGCCCTTTATGAAGGAAATTTACAGTCATCCGTGGATCGGAGGTGGTTAATTCAGTGATCCAAGAAGGTGTGGGTGATTGAGCGATCCATGGCAGGCTCCGTTGTTCATCGCTCGTAGGAAGAAGAATCATGGCCATCCATTCTACATGATTAGAATGGATAGTTCTAATTAGATCATGCTAGATCTCCCTCATTTCTTGCCTTTATGTCATGGGTTCGATCCACACCGTTCGATCTGAGATTGGATAGTGGAGATCAATGTCACATCTGCTACAAGCTGACTCAGCACACGGATGTGACAACTTAAATAACCAATCCCATGGCACCACGTGGAAAGTGCACCACATGGCACCAATGGGATTAGGTTTAATTAAGATTGAGTAATTGAATTTTAAGGCTAAAACTTCCATAATTTATTACTAATTGAAGTAAAATCCAAAAAATACACATAATGTCTCATTTTAAAGGTATTCTAGAAGAGAATTTAATAAAAATATTTCCAATTGATTTTGAATAGTAAATAAAGCATAATTAAAGTTTAATTAAAAACTTAATTAACTTAATTACTCACTAATCTCTCAAGTGATTGATCCCAAATTTTTTGAGAATATTTGAGAGGATGACCTCTACCTCCTCTAATTTTTTGGGGATTTATTACTTATTAAATTAGGAGGATTGATTAATTAAGCCCTAATTACATTCTTAACTTCATCAAGGGGATAATTAAGCATGTAAGCAGTGATTAATTAATTATTTAGACTATTTTCATTGTTGAATAGTAAGGAGACTTAGAGAAGTGGATTAGTGCATCCCTCCTAATCCTTTTCCCAAATTTTCCTTCTATTTTTAACCAAAGTTCTAATTAATAATTATTAACTAATTAATAACTTGATTAGCTAAGTAAAATTCAAAACACATAAAATCTTGTTGGATCAAGTGGATGGCTTATAGAATTTGGATGGGACCTCTTTTCCTACATTTTCCCCTAAGCCCACCTCATTTCAAAAGATAATTATTAACTTTGATAATTAATTAAAGAGAAATGAATTGTTGGATTAATGATTTAATTAATTAAACTAAAATGATATTAAATCTGATTTCCATTAATTCATCTTGGGTAGAGCTTTAGGTGTTCAAGAACCTAAAGAGGTTTAATGAAATTATGATTAGCTCACATGTGTGATAAAATCAAGAAAGTAATTAAAATAGTTCTTAAGCTTTATTAGTAAATGATTATAAACTAATTACATTAGGCCCCTTTCATTCCATAGGAGCATTGCTATTTACTTTTCAATTTATTTGCATATTACATTAGCTCATAATCATTTAATCAATTACCTTAAGGTAACATAGGTAAGGGTTTAATTAATTGATTTAATCCATGCTTAACCTAATTAATCCATAAAATCATTCTACTTGCTTCTTATTAAATCAAATTAACTCACACATATGGAAATGGGATTAGGATTAGCAAATCTTTCTCACCTTTCCTAAATCAAGTCAAACATAAAATTAAAAGTAATATTAAGAAACTTTGGTTTATTTTAAATAAGCTTATTTAATATGATTTTCCTTAGGAATTAGTTGGATTGAATGAAATTACATGCTTATGTATCTTTATTTCTTTCCAATCATATAAAAATGTTGTATGCCACTTGAATCATGCATTCATTTCTTCAAAAATTAATTAAACATAACTGATTTCCTTTATGTCAAGCTTGCATGTGTTGATTCAATTTAACATATGTGTGGGTATTATCACTATTAAATCCAAATCTATTTTCCAAATCTTATAAACAAGTGATTACATATGCTATAAATGCTAGTTTTAAATACACAAGAAATGCAAATGATTATAGCTTAAGTATATGATGTAAAGTTATTTTCTTTCATTCACATATATTGAGTTATGTAAGTAAGAATGTTAATGTGTATTTAGTTTGGACATCCTAGGAACAAGAGGCTTTAGTTAGCCCTAAGGAGATCATTTGATTACCTCACTCCCCTAGTTTAACAATGGCATGCACTCCATTTGATTTCATTCTTAGATATTTCAATATTATAATTTAAGTAATGCTTTACTTCATGTACATAAATCTTTTCAATCAAATAAAGTACAGCTTTTGCATGCTTTCCTCTCCTTTAGTTATGCATACATTCATATGTATTTGAGAAAAGCAAATATTTAGTTTAGACATCCTGGGAATACTAGGCCTTAAGTAGACCCAAGGAGGTCATTTGATTACCTCACTTCCCTAGTTAATAATGACATCTACTAGCTTATGTCTCTCATACATGTGTGTGTGTACTTAATTATGGGGAAACCCCTCTTTATTTTACAAAAACACATGCATTTGTAATTGTTTAAGTGATAGAATTAATTAATCATGTGATCAAAAGCTCTCTTTCTTACATTCATGTATGCAAACTTACATGTGTTTGAATGCAAATGGTATTTAGTTTGGATCTCAAGAATATGAGGCTTTAGCTAGCCCCAAGGAGGTCATTTGATTACCTCACTTCCCTGTTAACAATGACACATACTTGTTTACCTTCATTCTTATGAATTTTTGCATAAGAATCTAGATAGTTCTTTAAATTAATATGATAAAATAATTCAATCAAAAAGAAAATATAAACTTTAATTGTACATGTTCATATTCATCATTTAAGTATGCCAACACATATTGCATGTATAGATATGTTTACAACTTAGTCATATGCGTGCTACATATGGAAAAAAAATGAATAAACATATGTTATGTGATAGTAATTAATTCCAATTAATCTTAAGATGTCTTTCTTATTGAATGAGATTATTTAAAGTAAACCTAAATCTAGGATTAATTAAACTATGTAAAAATCTATTCATTAAAGAGAATTTATTAATTAATATGCTTTAGATGTGGCTTAAGGTAGGGATAAAAGAGAGTGATCCTCTCTTTTCTTTCTCTTTATAATACTTAGTTGTGAACTAAACTAAATGGAACAAAAGAAAATATTAAGTAAAACTTGCAAATCAATTAAGTCACTTAAAGTGAAACCATCCTTTATAATTAAATCCTTCCATAGTTAGAAAATTACAACAAAGCTTAGTTAAGGTATACTACAAAGCCTTAATACACACACTTTAGAATTAAGTCACCACTTCTAGCTTTATGTTAGGGTAGTGCATGGTGTGATGAATGTCTTATTTTATGATGTATTATTTTAGACTAGATGTTAGGGTGTATGCTCCATAGACTGGATGTTAGGCTATGATTAACCAAATCAAGTTTTCTAAAGGGGATTACGCTTAAGGGGTGTTTAAAATAAATATAAATGCTCTCTTTTGCAGGTTTCTAAACCCCTAAGTATAATCCAAATTAAGCCACGTGGGCTTGGTTACCCATGTATAGGGTGCTAAGTCCAAATCATTCATATAACTGCTTAGGTTGTATGGTGTGTTTAGCTAACACTTATTTTGCATGTGTAGTTTGCTTTATTTTTTCTATTTTTTAATATAATTTTGCATTAGGAATTAGGATTAGTGTTATGGAGAATTAGGATGAGCAGTGACTAGAAGGCTTTATCTTAGAAAACCCTATGATGCTTTTGGAGCAAACACATCCAAATAAAGAAATGAAGGAGGCATAAGAATGAAGATAAGAAGACCCCCCACAGCATTTATTCATTTATAAATTTGTAATTATTCTTTCATATACTAGGTTGTATAAGGGTAGAGCTCGGCTACCCTTATTTTTATTGAGTTGTACAGAGGTACCCGACCGCACTAGCCTTTTATTCTTTTATATTAGATTTATAAATTATTTGATGTTTTGTTTATAATTGTGCAATAAAAATAGCATGCCTCTTCTTAGTTTCTTACTTATATGGTGATTTAATGTATGGCCTTGATCTGATAAGGCTCTTAGGAGAAAATAAACTTTCAACCCCAACTACAACTCATAACTAAATTTGCTAAGCAATGCATAACCTCACATAAAGCCTAGGCATTAAATAAAGATAATTAAAAGAATTAACAACCCCTTAGCTGAATATTATATACTTAATATCATACATCCATATTGGTTCACTTTTGCTAAGAGAGGGTTTCCATCCTTGCACGATAGGGGAAGACTTGACCTCTGAGGGTCTCCTCTGTGATGGAAAACATCTCTTTCTCTTTGATTTAGCCAATAACCTTATTTCAACATGCAATTATACATATAAACATCCTATGGCCTTTGTCAAGATGAAGAGTCCAAAAATTAAATAAAAATTGAAAATATTTGCTTTAGACTAAGTCATTGTTCATACCACTCATGCTCTAGTATCATAGGGAGTGGGTTTAAGGACTTTAATTTCTTTCTAAATAATAACAACTCAACTATCTTGCAAAATCATATTATTTGACCACATGATTTCAAAGTGTAAGAGGCGTTAGCTGGCTACCACTCCAGGCAGTTATAAGTCCAAAAGTCAGGTGGTTTACTCTTTCTTGTGGAGGTAAACCATATACTCATCTATGCTTAGATTTAGGACGTGCTTTAACCCTCGCTAAAGTTCTCTAGATTTAGAATATGAGGTTATTGTTTCCTTCAGGCTACAAGCATAAATCCTCACCTCTTAGAAATTTTTATAACCTTGTATTATGGGATTATAAGCCCTAATAATTTAATAAAATTCAACTCAAACAAATAATTCTCCTCAATTTCAAACATATAAAGCCCAACAATTGGATAAGTTGGAATGTTCACTAGGTTTCCTAGTATCATGAGCATTCCCTACTCATCTCCTTTGGCTTTGATAATAAGTCTCTCCTTTTTGATCTATCCTGATTGATTTTCCAAATATAACCAATTTATTGATAGTCATATCTTTGAAATTTTTGGAGACAACAATTACCTACTTTAATTGAGAGTATTCCTA
Organism: Cymbidium sinense; assembly: GCA_021442155.1. Classification (NCBI taxonomy): domain Eukaryota; kingdom Viridiplantae; phylum Streptophyta; class Magnoliopsida; order Asparagales; family Orchidaceae; genus Cymbidium; species Cymbidium sinense. The sequence goes on from CM038226.1 coordinate 11,232,550, forward strand.
AGGAATTCACTTTCCTTTGGATGTAACTATGGGGTTTACCTCCATAGAGAACTTTAGGACTCAGTTTAAATAAACCTTGCTTTATTTATCCATGTAAAGTAGGGGAAAAATCTCTAGTATATTTGAAGACCCATCATGCCTTAGGAATCTTTATTAGGTGATTAGGTCTATTATAGGGTGGCGATTTATATCTTTTAAGATAGTGCACCATTCCTTGATTTAATACTCAATCACCTCAATAAGTATACCCTCCAATCTGCATGGTGTGCCCCATACACATATCAAAAATAAACACCACAAATTTTTATAGCGACTCTACTGGGGATGTTTCCTCTCTCCATCTCAAGTTGATAATTGTTGTCTCAAAGTATCGATAGTGGATTTGTATTTGATATGAGTTTGAGACTATCTTTCCTCCCATTAGCGCTTACCTTATTTTATTCTTAAGCAAAGCAAGCCAACATCCTCTAGGTTTTAGGATCACTTCTTGTAGGTTTTAGATCACCTATTTGGTCGATAGGTGAAAGATATGAATGAACTAATAGAAGGAGATGGAAAAAAATTTAGAACCTCCTTACCTCTAGCTTGATGAGGCAAGGTTTATCTTACATTTAAGAAAATAAATGCTTTTGCAAAATACCACTTTTTAAAAGAACTTTTTCAAAATTCACATGAAAAAAATATTCTGCACAAAATTCACAAGAAATTTTCAAAATAAAAAATTTTCACATTTTTTTTCAAAGTACACTCATATAACCAAACCTCATTTAATAATTCCTATAATTGTTACATGGAGGTTCTTTTCAAAATCAAAATAAAAACTTTTAAAATCCCTTTTTATCAAAAGCACACTTTTGAAAAGGACCATCTTCATCAACATACCAAAGTTTATTGAATGAAGATCATATTTCCAAATAAGATCATGACATAAAATTGAAACTCCACTTATCATATTCCATATATGCTAAAATTGGAGCAAGAAATCACACACAAAATCAACATATTTGAACCTCCATTTGACATGCCCAAACATGTCAAATGGGAGTTCCCCTTTCTTTCAGAAAATCAAAAAACTGAATTATATTTAACACACTCACATTTGTTAAATAGAATCCCTCTTTTCCAAAGTCTTGAAAATTAAAATGCATAACATGCCCAAAATTGTCAAATGAGAGTCCCATTTTCAAAAATCACAAAAATAAATTGAACTCCATTTAACATACCCAAATTTGTTAAATAGATTTTCCTCTTTCAAAAATCATAAATACACTTGACTTTACTTAACATACCAAATTTGTTGAGTAAGAATCTCATTTTCAAACCATAAACACACTTGACTCCTACTTAACATATCAAATTTGTTAAGTAAGAGTCTCATTCTCAAATCATAATACACTTAACTCCTACTTAACATATCAAATTTTTAAGTGAGAGTCTCATTTTCAAATCATAAATACACTTGACTCCTACTTAACATACCAAATTTGTTAAGCAAGAGTCTCATTTCAAAAATCATAAATACACTTGACTCCTACTTAACATGCCAAATTTGTTAAGTAAGAGTCTCATTTTCAAAAATTATAACTACACTTGACTCTTATTTAACATACTAAATTTGTTAAGTAAGAGCCCCATTTTCAAATCATAATACACTTGACTCCTACTTAACATACCAAATTTGTTAAGTAAGAGCCTCATTTTCAAGTCATAAATACACTTAACTCCTGCTTAACATACCAAATTTGTTAAGTAAGAGCCCACTTTCAAATCAAATCAACATATATCACACACATAACCAATCATCACAAATAAAGATGTTTTCACAAAATGTTTCAAACACATATTTGAAAACCTTTTAGCATACATAAATTTGCTAAGCAAATGTTTTCCAAATCAAATTTTCAAATAAGACATACTACATATATATCTCTAAAGTTTCCCCAAAAATTTGAACCCCACTCAACCTACTTAAATTGATGTATGGGTTCTAAATATAAATCATATGGCAAAGTCTCTCCTCCAATTGTAAAAAATCTCTTCAAAAATTCAATGAACCCCACTTAGCATATCTAAATTTATTAAGTGGGGTTTAAATTTTAAATCAAGTTTAGAAATCAATGATTGAAGATAAAATATCAAGGCAGGGGTCTAACTCAGTTACATTTCAAATGAATGCAGTGATTTTAGCATAGTTAGTCTTCTAGGTTCTAGTTAGTGCAGTGATCATGGCTCCTAGCAAGTTCATTTTCTATTTCCCCTATGGTGTAGATTTGGCCTTGGATCAGGCCAATCCCACCACGACTGATGTCGCACACCTGATTTACATTAGTTGTGGCTTTGAGGGGGTATGGATTATTTATGAGGGGATAACCCTCACAACTATTACAGGGAAGAGGTGGCGGATAGATGCCACTTATCGCTTTGACAAGCCATCTGATTCTGAGTTCGCCTCATTGAAGAGGAAGGCCACAGTGGTTCCTACACCCCATTCAGTGTCAATGTCAATACCAGCTGCTTCCACACGGGTTTAGTCAATTGCCCCTGCCATAGCTCTAGTGAGAGCTGCTACCTCCTCTTTGGTCACTTCAAAGGGGAAGGTAATCTTGGCCTCCAAGATAGTCTCCCCTACCTTCGAGGTAGGTTCCAGCTCCTGCTCCACTTTGCTCAGCCGCACCCAACGTCGCAATGAAAATAGGAAGGTCAAGCAGGGCCATGAGCCAGTAGCCAGGGTGCTTGATTCTACTTCCCATATAGCTGGGGGTTCTACCTATGAGATCTCTCTACTTTTGAGTCGCAGTAAGTTTCACCCCCTCTCAGCCTCTGATAGAGAGGAAGTCAACAGGAGGATCGCCGCATCATATCCACCACCAGCATACTATGAGACATCAACTAGGGAGCATAGAAGGCCCTAAGCTGAACTTAAGACTATTCTATGCCAGATCAGCCGAATTTACAGATGCTTAGAGTTTGGTACCTTGTTGGACTTGAGATCCATGATTCCTAGGAGTGTTAGAGGTCAAATCTATAGAGAGAGAGAGAGAGAGAGACGTGGAGGCTCATATATATGTTCGCAGCAAGAGAGAGCAGGAGGTAGCCAACATCCTCCTACGATGGATTTGCATGCCATGTCAGGGTTAATCTTTTAGATAGTATTATTCATACTGGCACAGTCTGATGCGGGAGGAGATCTCCAGTTGAGAGGCAGTCGGTGTTACCATCACACTGCTCCCCTCGCCGTCCACCATCGCTCGTTCAGCTTACAACATCCACCATTCCCTCTAACCTTCAGAAGCCCCAATCCAGGGAATGACCATCCCCACCAGTGATCCGGCTACGGCCCAAGGATCTCACTCCATCCACTCCACCTGTTAAGGTGAGATCAAGCTCCCCTGCTCGACCCTCTACCTCAACTATAGTCAGGAAGGAATGGCGACCCAAGAGCATCATCGTCAGATCACCACCACCGCAGACACAGGGGGAGAAGGGAGTGGACACAAACAAAGGCCCCATGAAAGTTGATCCTCCGTGAGGTCTTGACAGTAGACAACATCCATTGCATAAAGGCATAAGAGCACAATCCTACGACTAGCAGTCAGTGGGTGTTTGTACCAATCTAGCCAGGGTGGTAGATCGGTCACTATATGACATATTAGCAGACTACTTTACCTAGAGAAAATAGATTTTTGGGAGTGAACATTTAGATCAGGAGGAGGATAGGGTCCACTTTGATCTTTATGAGGATGACATGTTGGATGACACAGTAGAGGTCCACATGGTTGATACATGGGGATCCTTACAACGGGATCATCTTAATGAAGAAGGTGTCATGCTCGAGGAAGGTGACACTTCTCACTTGGCTCAGCACCTCCTCCACCAGCTCAGATGGAGGGATGATCACATTGATAAAATGAAGAAGAAAATCTAGTAGTTGATGGCAGTGGTCTTAATATTGTAGAACATAGCCCCAGTTTCATAGCCTTCTCCCATGGTAGCTGATAGACCATAGTTGGTGCATACTTCAGATCATCCTAGGTGCACTCCCTCAGAGGACAATGTTGGTAGCTTTCATAGAAAGGTTATAGATGGCACCTCCATGCAAGAAAAGGATATCAAGAATATGGAAGAGCAACAGGTGAGGGAAGCGATGGCACAAGCCAGGGGGAGCTCAACCATTCCAAAGTGTAGACCATACTCGGAGCAATTCGATGTAGTTCAATATCCCAAGGGTTTTGTGGTGCCTTCCTTCAAGATATTTGATGGCAATGGAACACGATATTGTACATTTGAGTCGATCGCACGGATGACAGATGCACTCTTGTTCAGACTTTTTAGCAACAGCCTATTGACCTCATTTTTAGATGAGTTCTCAACCCCTCCATCTTAAACATAAGACTCCTCTTATAGTTTAAGAGATCCTTAGTCTTAATCACATCTAGTGATTAGGTGCACACTCAACTTAATCCTTGAGGCTTAGAAGAGTTGGCCATAGGACTAGGTCATGCCTTAGGGGTGTTAGAAAAATTTGCCTACCTTTTAGCTTGAACCACATTCCTCACTTCCTTCTTTCAAGCCAAACTCCAAATCAAATCAACATCAAACCTAAATCAATTCCATCCTAATTCATTTTCTCCAAACTCAAATCAATGCCATGATTGAAACCCATTATTGAAACCCATGATTGAAATCCAAAATTCAAATTCAAAATCCCAAATATTTCCTAAATCCTTAATTTCCTCAAAAAGGATTTAACCTAAATCGTCTTCAAATTCATGAAATTTTCTTATAACTCATTTATATTCTCATTTATATTCACATATATAAATGAAATAAAAATTTAAATCAATCAAATCAAATCCAAAATTCAAATTCCTAATTTAAAATCCTCTTAAGTCCTTTAATCCCCTCTTAAGGACTTAAGACAAAATAATCTTTAAATCAATTAAAATTCATGAAATTTTCTCATAAATCATTTATATTCTCATTTTAATTCACATATATAAATGAAATATAAATTAAAATCAATCAAACAAAACCCAAAAGTCAAATCCAAATTCACAAATCTTTCCTAAGTCACTTTGATTTTTCTCTAAAGGACTTGGCTTAGATCATGTTCAAATCACTTCAAATTCCTGAAATTTTCTCATAACCCATTAATATTCTCATTTATATTCACATATATAAATGAAATATAAATTTAAACAACTAAAACCAACTCCAAAAATTAAACTCAAATTCAATCAAAATCCAACCTAAGCCTTTCAAGTCAAAATCTTGAAGTTAACCAAACCCTTGATTTTTCTTCATGATTCAATCAACCATACAATCATGAATCCAAATATAAACATAAACTTCATTCACTTAACCAAACTCAATTCAAAAAATCAAGTAAAAATCCATTTCACGTTCACGCTTTGAACTTGAAATTGTCAAATGAATTAAAATACATTTGACTTCAAACCACTTGCAAATAGATTTATATTTCAATCATAAGTCCATAGGTGAGTTCAATCAAACTAAATCAAGCTTTGACCAAGCCATTTGTCCCACTTAAGTTCACTTGACCCAAAGTGATCTAAAGTACCCTTATGAGCCAAATTCTAATCCTAACCAAATTTGACTGAACTAAGCCCACCTAAACCACTCATCATGATCAACAAGCATCATGAGATGATCAATCACTCAAATTAGGCCAAACCAAGTCAAACCTAAGGGTTGACCAAGTCAACACTTAGCCAAAATAAAACCCAACATAGCCAAAATCCACCATAGGCCCAATTAATTGAAACCAATGATCTAACTTCATTCATGATCAATGTTTGAACTTGTCCAAGTCAACATTTGAGTTTAACCTAGCCCAATTGGCCACTTGACCCAAGTTGACCCAACTTGACTTAAAAAGTCAAAATATGTCAAAACTTGATCTAAGCCAAATTAATTGAAACCAATGGGTAAATTTCATTCCAAAATGTTTGTTGAACTTGACCAAAGCCCCAATTGGCTAACTAGACCCAACCTAGCCTAATTGACTATGAACCCAACTTGACCTAAAGGGTCAAATTAAGCCAAATTCAAAATTTACCAAAAATTGATTGGAAACAAAGATACCAATCCCTTTCATATGTCCAACCAAACCTCAACCTACCCATGACCTAGCTCAAATAGGTCAAATGGGTCAAATTGGTCAACTTGACCCATTTGACTTAAATGAAATCATATGAACCAAATTCAAACTAAACCAAATTGAATCAAACCAAAGCCACCAAAACATTTCAAATGGTCATATGAACTTGACCCACCCTTGGTTTGACCCTATTTGACCATTGGTCAACTTGACCCAAGTTGACCCATTTTGACCAAAATGGGTCAACATGAGCCAAATCACATCAAATCGACTCTAAATCCAATGAAACTTGGCCAAACCTATTTTCACATCATATCATACATACCCAAACTAAAATAAATGTCAAATGACCATTTTATCCCTAGGACATAGGGTAAATTTTGGCCAATTTCACTTAGAATTTGGTCAAATCCTCTTCATAACCACTTAATACTCTCTTTGTGGGTCAAGTGAACATTAGGGAGTGTGGTGCACCCAACCCAATGGGTTTGGGTCAGCCCAACCTAGCCCAATGGCCAAACTGACCACTCCCATTGAAATGGCCACATGGAAATCCTCCTTCCACTCAATTCAAGCACATGGCCACCTCACCCACTTCTTCCCTAGTTAAAACTAAATGCAATGACTCGTCTAATAGCCTAACAAACTGATTCAATGAGCTCAATTAGATCAAAATGGCACAGTCCTTCTCGACTATCTGATTGCTCAAGGGGGGATATACTCCCCCTAATTCAATTCAAACTACACACTCCGTCAGTCGATTAAAGTAGAGGAACTCAGAGCAAACCTTAGAGAGTTTTCCCAAGATTCCTAGAGGGGATTTGAAATCTCCATTCTCAATTTTCATCATTTAAAAATAGGGGAGCTTGACTGAAATTTGAATTTACTCCACACTCAACATCAACCCAATTCCTTCTTCAAGCTCCATCAGAGGACCAAGTCGAACTTGCCCAAGCTCTTTCCCAAGATCCAAAGGTGTGGGAGGATCCAATTCAATCAAGGTCAAGCTCAAGGCCAAGAGGAGTTGACCCATAGAAGAATCCACTCAATTTCAAGAGCTCAAACTTTCAGCAAAGCTTCGTCTTAACCAAATGAAGCTTCTCCAAGGGATTGAGTGCCAGCGATCACCTCTAGTGAGGTATGCCATTTTTTTGAGCTTAAGTTCAATGTATGTTGGTCCTTTGTGAAGTGGATTTCAATCCTAGGTTGATCTAGTCATTAGATGTGCTTGTACTCATACTTAGGTGGTGTGGGTTAATTTTCATTCCAATCCGAGCTCAATCGAGCTTGGATCATGGTTGGAAAGATGGACAGATCTCTTTGCTCACAGAGAGTGGCAAGGATGAATCTCCTTGCTGACATTTTGGATGGACGATCGAGATCAAAACACATAGCATCCATAATTCCATGCCGATTGTGGCTTTACTCACCGCAACCTTGATCGACGGTGGGAGAGAAGCAAGCGTCTGCCATGCGCGCTACGATGTGATGGGTTAAGTATCCAATCATGTCGTGCCATGTGTAAAGCACAAGCTGTCAACAACACATGGCACCGATGGGATTAATAATATAATTAGAGATTATTTAATTCTAATTAATCACCAAATCTTCCTAAATTCATATCTAAGTGTATAAAAATCAGAAAAATATGAAATAAATTGCATATGAAAGATAATTGAACATAGAATATTTCAAAATTAATTTAAATTGATTTTGAATAGTTTTTTTTAATTTGGGTTTTATTGGGAATGTTAATTTGCTAATTACCCTTTAATTATTCAACTGATTAATCTCAAACTTTTTTTGATTAATTAGTGTGATGGCCCCTGCCTCTCCTAATTTTCTTAGGATTTATTAGTAGTTTAATTAGGAGAATTTCTAGTTCATTCCTTAATCACTTCATTAATGTAATTAGGCTTAATTAAGGGCATAATTAGTGGTTTAACCCTCTTATTGAGTCAATTAAGTTTTAATTGAGTGAGTGTGAGGTTTGGGGAATATTTTTTGGGGTACTTCCTTTAAGATATTCCCTAAACCCCCCTTTTCTTCCTTAATTCATCCTTAATTAAAGGCTAATTCACTAATTACCCCCTTAATTAATTTCATAAAATTCTAAAACTTTTCATAATTTAATTAATCTATCTTGGGTAGATTCTTAGGTGTTCAAGAGTATAAGTACATTAAGGAAATCAAAACTCAACTCACATGTGTGAGGGGAGGTTATGAAATTACTTAAGTTAAAACCCCCTTAGTTTAATTAATCATTAATCATGAGCCAAATTACATTAAGACCTTTTCTTCTTAGGTGCATTACAAATTTAAATTCCTTGTGAGATTTTATGTCACCTCATTGGCTCATAATTATTTGATTAACTATGCTAAGGTGGTAAGGGTAAGTAATTAACATGCTTAATTCATACCTTAACCTAAGTAACATATAAAAAAATCATCTAATCACCTAAAAATTAAACTAAAATATCCAAAATATGTGGGAATGGGTTAGGAATAGCAAACGTACCTCACATTTCTCAAATTAAATCAAACTCAAAACAAAATCAAACCTTCTTTAAAAAAATTCATTTACTTTAAGCTTTCTGATTTCATAAGTTTATCTTTAAGAATTAATTAGGGTGAATGCGTTTACATGCTTTCATCATTTTAGTTTCTTTCTAACATGCTAAATGTGTATGTCATATGAATTTCATGCATTCATTCTTTTCAAAAATCAAAATGAAAGTGAAATATTTTCTTTAAGTCAAATTGCATGTTTTGGCTAAAGTAAAAATATGAATAGCTATTATCACTACTCAATTCCAAATTATTTTTAAAGTATATGAATCAATTACCAAAATTGAAAGTGTGTCACTTATATTTTATGTATAAGTTTGCATGTGAATGTAAAAATGTGTTTTATGTTTGCTTCCTTTCTTTCCTCCTAACATGGATTTGAATAAGATTTGCAAAGTGTATAGCTCTTTTAAAATGACAAAACACTTGCTCAAATCTGCTCTTATCCCCTTCCATATTATGACCTAAGAAGGATCTTCATATTCACACATATAAATTGCATAAACAAATCAAACAATCAAGTATAACTTTTTGCATCCTTTTTTTTTTCTATTCATTTCTTTTGTACATATGCTTGTATTTAAGGTAAGTGGTATATTAGTCTGGACAACCCCAGAATTGTGAGGCTTTAAGTAGCCCTAAGTAGATCTTATACTTTACACCTTCGGTTAACAATGGCATCATACTCACTTATTCCTTTCATACATTCTACTTAATGGAAATCATGCATCATTAGCATTCAAATTTTCTTAAGTAACTCACTTAGCATTCATCATAAAGTATGCTAAACATTTCCATTTATATGTATAGATATGCTTAGGATTCATTCATATGCATGTTATACATGTTGGGAAAGAAATGAAGTGATGTGTGAATTTAATTCACTTTACTTAAAAATGCCTTTTTTTGAATAGTTTTATTTAGAGTTCATCTAAACTTAAGATTAATTAGAACACATAATAAAATATTCACTAAACAAAACTAAATATGAATCCACTTTAGAAATTACTTAAGGTAGGGAAGGATAGAGAAGTTCTCTTCTCTTTTGCCTCTCTTTAAAACTTAGTAATTAATTATAAGATTCATTTAAACCAAACCAAAAATACAAAATAAAATCAACCCAAATCAACTAAACACTTAAATGAAACCATCCATCTAAGTTGAACATCTTCACACTTAGAAAATACAAACCTTAAAGCCATAGTTAAGCATGTCACACAAACCTTCTAAAGCACACACACATTAGACTAATTCACCTCTTCTAGCTTTAGATTAGGGCGATGCATGGTTTGATGTTTGCTTTTATTTTGTGATATATGTTTTAGTCTAGATGTTAGGGTGAATGTGCATAGAATGAATGGTAGGATGATTTAGTCTAATCATTATTTTCTGTAGGGGATTGTGCTTAAGGGGCGCTATAATAAAAATATAACGGCTTATGTTGTATAGGTACTCATACCCCTAAGCATAATACAATAAGTCGGGTGGACTTGGTTACCCATGTGTGGGGTGTTAAGTCCAATATATATGCTTGGGATTTGTATGGTTTGTTTAGATAATCTCTATTTTACAGGTGTTAGTTAGATTTACTTTTCCTTTTCATGTATTTTTATAATTAGGATTTTGAATGATTGTTATGGGGGACTAGGATGAGCATTGGTCATAAGATTACATCTTATGTACCATGTGAAGCCTTTGAAGCAACCGCCTTCCAACCAACCAAAAGAAGGAACTAAAGAAGAAAGAAGAAAAGAAGAATGAAGGAATGAAGCTTGAAGACCCTATCACAATGAATTCTTGCTTAATTGTAAATTAATTCATTTGTAATCCGGGTTGTATAAGGGTATAGCTCAACAACCCAACTTATTTTTGGGTTTGTGCGGTGGTGCCCGACCATAAATGGCCTTTTATTCTTTTGCATTAGCTTTATAAATTGATTGATGATTTGTTTAGCTTGTGCATTAAGATGACATCATTTTTCTAATTTCTTTCTTGCTTGATCTATGGCCTGGATGTGGATTAGGCTCTTAGGAAAAAATAAATCTTTACCAAATTTAACAATCCAAAATTAAAATAAAGAACTCATAACCTCACCTAAATCTTTGGCTAAAAATCTAGATGAATGAATTAGCAACCCCTTAGTTGGATGAGTATTTCTTTTATAACATCATGCATAAATGCATATTATTTTCACTCTTTATTGGAGGGCTTCCACCTTTGCTAGAGAAACTTGGCTTGACCTTTGAGAGCCATGGTGGAAACACACCTCCTCCCTTCTCACTGATTTTGTCCAATAATCTTCATTCTCATGCATTAGGCATATGAATCCTATAAGCTTGAGTTAAATGATTATATAAAAATTAAAATAATATGTAATATGATTTGCATTAGATTTAGGTCATTTGAAGCATGCCCTTACATGATCTAGTCTCTTTATAAATAAGTAACAACCTAGCTATCTTACATAAAGCATATGACTTGCCTACAAGAATTTAAAATTATAGGAGGAGTTAGTTGGCAGCCACCCCCAAGCGATTGTAAGTCTAAGCAGTCGGGTAGTTTATCCTCTCTTGTAGAGGCAAACAAAATACCCATTTTTGCCTTAGATTTAGGTTACTTTTGGCCCTTGCCAGCTCCTTAGATTTAGGTTCTAAGGTTACCTCTCCCTTCTATGGGCCATAGGCATAAATCCTCACCTCTTAAACATTTTCATAACCTTGTGTTATGAAATCATAAACCCTAAACTTCTAATAAAAATTCAACTCAAATGAATAATTCAATTTCAAAAAAAATGTAAAGCCCAACCATAGATAGTTTGAGATGCTTGCTAGGTTTCTTAGCATTGTGAGCATCTCCTGCTTATCTTCATTTGGATTCGATAATAACTCCCTCTCTTTGATCAATCCCATTTGATCTTCCAAGACAAATTAATCGATTGATAGTCCTACCTATTGAAATCTTTTGAGACAATGATCATTTACCTTAATCGAGAGTATTCCTAAGGGATCTCATCCCTTAGATGTAATTAACTATGGGGGCTTGTCACTGTAGAGAACTTAATAAACCCAGCTTAAAATAAAACCCTACTTTACTTATTCCATGTAAAGAAGGGGAAGAATCTTTGGTACACATGCAAACCCATTGACCTTAAGAGTCTTTGTTGAGGTGATTAGGTTCATTGTACAGTAGTAACTTCTATTTTTTGAGATAGTACACCTCTCCTTAATGTCATACTTGATCACTCTTAATAAGAATATATGCCAATCTATGTGGTGTTAAAAATGCATAACAAGAAGAGATGTATTTTTCTATCTTCATTCATTTTTATCCCTATAGAGTGAAGATGGAAGCATATACCTTACTTCTTTAGAAATACATCATTCATATAAAATTTCACCACACAGCTTGGTATGTCAAACTGCCCAATAGTTCAGTAGGGACTTTTGCTGAGTTGGAGCACCTCATCATTAAGTGATTTATTGGAGCTCATCAAAGAGTGACTATAGGTGACCTCATTGTAGCAACACAAGTTCCTAATGAGTCACTGGTTGATTATATTCTTGTGTGGCACAACCTGAGCATGAAATGCGAGCCACAAATATCCAAATAACATGCCATTGATATTTTTCTCAAGAATATTCATGGCCCGGTAGCCTTCATTCTTAAGGGCTTTACCATCCAGACATATTAGAAACTAATCGATAAGGTGGATAGCCTATAAGAGGAAGCCAAATAGTTGCTTTTTTCCTAACCATCATCATCCAGTCAAGGTGTTGAGAAGAAGCTGTTAATGGATGGATGAGTAACGCGAGTCCAGTATGAGAGACCCTGAGCTCAACAGACTCTTTTGCCACCACCTCGGCCATTATATTAGCTGCCATAACAGCCATTCTCACCTCCTCAGCAGCATACCCAGCAGTGGTATTCGTATCCATTACTAGATAGCTATTAGACACCTACTCTTATTGATAGATTGAATAAGCCATATTCATTCAAGAGGGAGGTAGTTAGAAAAATCTTTAAGAATCTCTTAAACAAACATGACTTTTAGTTACCAGAGCCCAAGAGGCCAAAGGAAGTGGGCTAGAGTAATGATCTTGTCTATTGCTCCTACCACCACATGATTAGTCATGTCTTAGAAGATTATATTAGTTTTAAGGACTAGCTTGAGCATAGCTAGAAGTCAGGTGTCATAATTATCCCAAAAGAATACTTATTAGAATAACCTTCTAGTTCTATTAGGGTAATTCTAGGGGAAACCTGCGATCCTCTTAAGACAAAAGAAGGTTGGGATATTTCCTTATCCCGAACCTCTAAATAAGTAGTTTTTAAAATCAAGAAACTCTATTTATAGGTGCCTTAGGTAGCTCAAACCTCTAACATCAAGGAAGGTTTGTAAGTTGTCATAGACTACCTAAAGAAGGTGACAAAAGGCAAGAAACCACTTACTTGCTGGATAGTTCAGAAGACAACCAATGTCCGAGTCCAGCACTCTATCCATAGTTGTAGCTACTACTTCTTCCTCCACTAGCTCCTCTCCTACCAGCAGGAGCATTGTATCAGTGGACAAAGGCATTAAACCCTTTAATCTGCTTATTTTATTAGATTTCTATCATGTACCTTCACCTAAAAAAAATTAATGAAGAAATATTTCACTTATATCTTGTCTACTTATAATACTCTAGATTTTATTCCACTTAAAAGTTCTCAAAGTTTAGAAAATAATAATGGTAGCTCTATTCATTCCGATCCACTCTCTTCTGATTTAGAATCAGACTTTCCTTTTTTGAATCAACGGAGTTCCCCTCTTGAGATGGACTTAGAGTCAACTAACTTCGAGGATCCCATAGAAGAAGTTGTAGGTATATCGGATGAGAAGGTAGAACTTTCCACAAGTTCATCATTTTAAGAAGTCACTGAAGCCAACCTGCGTAGTGGCAAAGTTCTACCTCCTAGGGTAGCACCTTAAGGTAAGGGTAAACAATTCATTAGTTCCAGTGAGCAGATAGCCCCTCCACAAGATACTCCACCCATGTATATGCTTGTGGAGGACTAAGTCAGAGTTGATTACAAAGTCCTAGCACATCTTAGAAAGTTGTCAGCTAAGTTAAGCATATATAACACCCTTGTCTTATCCAAATAGATGAGGGAATATTTAGTTAAGGCTCTTCTTGAGATATGCTTAGCTCAGTTGACCAGTACTGAAGAAGAGGCATAGCTCAAAGGAAATCTTAGAAGTTACATTTAGTGATGAATACTTGCTTCTAGTAATGACCAAGCACAATCGCCTCTTTACATTACAGTGCATGTTGGTAGATACAGGTTATTAAGAGTTCTAACCAAGGTGCTTTAGTCAACATTATGAGTTTGAGAACCCTTGCCTACTTGAGGATCGACATCTTCAAACTCCAAAAGGAGAGGATGATGTTGAGAGGATTCAATAAATAAGGTGAGATGGCCTTAGGTTCCATAGTATTTCCATTGTAGATTGATGATTGGAAGAGTGAAGCCAAATATCATATCATAGACTTGGATACTTCTTTCAATGCTTTACTTAGAGACTATGGATACATGAGAACAACATAGTTATGTCCTCTCTACATTGGTGCATGAAGTTCATGAGAGATGAAATTGAGTATTACGTCAAAGGAGATCTCAAACCCTTCACAGTTCATGAGGTCAGGATATATGAGGATGCAACCTATTTTCTTCCTCAAAACCAACAAGTCTATTCTCATAAATCTACTCATAATTCCTATGAGGGACAAAAAGAAAGAAAAGAAAAAGGAAAAAAATTAGAAAAAGAAAAGAAAAAAGAGAAAGAAAAATAAAATAAAAGAGAGTGAGACATAGACTTGGGGAAATATATAGAGTCTGACATTAGATTCCACCCACTGCTCGTTATTCCATTTGAACATATGGGTAAGATGACTTGACCTCCACTCAGAGGTAGAGGACAATTCAGAGGCAGCCCCCAAGGTGGAAAGCTTTTATTGGCCACCCAATAGGAGGTATGTCCCAGCCACCAAGAGTGCACATATTATCCACATAGACTTAGAATCTAATTCAGAGGATGAATCTTATGTCATTACCAAACCAGCCAACTCTTCTTAGTGTAGATCCCTTTTGAGGTAACATTTGAGAATGATAGTGATGAAGATCATGCTCCAAAGTAAAGCATAAATGTATCCAAGTCTGCATATGAGGCAGTCAGGCATCAGTTGGGAACCTTAGCTTTAACCCCACTTTCTTCATAAAAAGTTGAGGGTTTTATAGTTAAGGAAGCCCCTAAGTCATCCACATATGGAAGACTCAGAGGTTCTTTTAAGAGCATCATCCTCAAGTCAGGAAGTTGATGTAAAATTTGAGGATGATTCATATAAAGATTTGATACAATTTCTTTTTGATTGGTATTCCCTTGTGTTCTTAATTTAGCAAAGAAGGGATTAATCCCACATACTTGGTCTAAGCATAGGTCAGACTACTTCAAAAGGTTATGAGACAGCCAAAGTATACATCCTCAATCAAGACTAGGACTAGGATTCGATATAGTGGATCTAGTCGATGATGACAATCATTGCCTAGTAATCACCAATCATTTGGAATCTAATAGGTTCTTTTCAAATCAGGCTAACTTATATGAGGAGGTGTGTTTAGAAATTTCAGATGATCCAAATGACTTTAATGTCAAAGATGCACTGCCAGAGTTTGAAGAGGAGATCAGATAAACTATTGATGAGCTTAAAGAAATCAACTTAGGAACTGAAGACAATCCACGCCTGACATACATCAGTTCTTTATTGATTGATACTGAAATAAATGACTTTATTTGGCTATTGATTGAGTTTAAGGATTACTTCACATGGAGTTATGAAGAGATGTTAGATTTATCTCCTAACATAGTAGTCTAAGAACTAGCAATAAAGCCTAATGCTAACCCTACCAAGCAAGTTCCTAGACATATGCGATTAGAAATTGAACAGTAGGTCTTTTCTGAAGTCAAGAAATTGATCGATGTTAGCTTCATCAGGGAAGAAAATTATCCTGCCTGGTTGGCCAGTGTCATTCAAGTTAAGAAAAAGAATGGCTAAATTTGCATATGCATTGATTTTAAGGATTTAAATAAGGCATGTCCAAAAGATGATATTCCACTACCAATCTTGAATCTGATGGTGAACATTGACTCATCTCATGCGTCTTGTTCATGGATGGCTCATCTGGTTATAGCCAAATAAAGATGGCCCCTGAGGATGAAAGAAACACCACATTTTGAACCCCGATCAAAATCTTTTGCTATAGGGTCATGCCTTTTAGCCTTAAAAATACTGGTGCTACATACTAGCAGGCCATGACTCAGATCTTTGATAAACTCATTCATCATCAAGTTGAATGTTACATCGATGATCTTGTAGTCAAAAGTAAAGTAAAGGAAGACCATCTCTTTGACTTGAGAGTAATTTTTGAATGGTTAAGATAATTTAACCTTAAAATGAATCTCCTGAAGCATGCATTCGAAGTAGCTTTATGGAAATTCCTTGGGTTTACTATCCGACACTGTGGAATAGAAATCGATCCGGAGAAGATCAAAGTGATATTAGAAATGTCACCCCCTAAAAGTCTTACTCAACTCAGATCATTTCAAGGGTGGTTGGCATATCTAAGATGCTTCATTTCTAACTTATCAGGAAAATGCCAACCATTTTTAGCACTTATCAAAAAGGATGTCAAGTTCAAGTGAGATAAGTGTCAATATGCCTTTGAAGAGATTAAGCATGATGGCACGCTTCTAGCACTCTATCCCAAAGCCATTAATACTATATACTACTGCATTAGAAGACTCCCTTAGTGCTTTGTTGGCCCAAACCAAGGATGAAGGGAAAGAGAATGCACTCTACTATCTTAGTCATCATATAATTCCTGCCAAGGCAAATTACCCACCTATCGAAAAGTATTGCCTAGCTTTAATCTTTGCATCCCAAAAGCTATAGCACTATATGCTTTCTCATAAGGTGAACTTGATCTCTAGGATCAATCCACTACAATATCTCATGACATGGCCGATGCAATCCAGACGGTTGGCATGCTGGTCCATGATTTTATTACAATTTGACATCACTTTCATACCCCCTCCATGCGATGAAAGGACAAGCATTAACAGATTTCTTGGCAGCACACCCACTTCCTGCTGATTCCCCGCTTAGTGATGACCTCCCTGATGAACAAATCATGAACTTAGGGAACACTAGCATTCGCTAGAAGATGTATTTTGATGGTGTGACTTTTTTTTAAAAGGGAGAAGAACCACGATCTACTCTCCCAAGAAAGATAGGGGTAGGGATAGTTCTCCTAACTCCATACCATGATGTGATAAGATTTTTATATCATCTGCCCAATCCATGCACCAACAAAGAAGCCGAATATGATGCTCTGATTGCCTGTCTAGAGTTAGCCATTACGCTATGCATCCAAAGTATCAGCATTTGCTAGGATTCTCAATTAGTTATCAATCAAATCACTGAGTCTTACAAAATTCTAAAGCCTAAGCTCCATCACTACCATAAGTACACTATGGAGTTGTTGGGTCAAATCCCAGAGGTTATCATTTATAAGATTTCTTGAGGAGAAACCATAGTAGTAGATGCATTAGCCAAGCTTGTTAAAGAGTTGACATGTATGGAAGATGAGTCCATACCAACCAGATAATTTTATCTCATCTCTCAAGGGGAGGTTGTCGTTCCCAAAAAAGGATGAGGAGTAGGATTGGAGGCAACCATTCATGGATTATCTAAATATAAGCAAACAACCTCAAGAGAAGTTATTAGCACATCAGGTGAAGCAGGGATCCCTTTCCTACGCTCTTGTAGATGGCACCATGTATTGATCCTTTGATAATATGTGGTTATATTATTTAGAAACAAGAAGCTCGTAGGATCATGATCGAGGTACATTCAAATTATATGGAGTGCATCAATCCAGTTCAAAGATGAAAGCCAAGATCAAGAGACTAGGATGCTATTAGTATTCAATGATTATAGACTGTATAAACGTAGCTAGGAAATGCCACCAATGTTAGGTACACGGTGGTGTCTTACACCAACCACCTAATATTCTACACCCTATCTTGGCCTCATGGTCATTTGAGTGTTGGAGTACTGACATAGTGGGTCTGATCGATCCTCCTTCTTCCAAGAGTCATCAATTCATTCTAGCTACCACCGACTACTTTTCTAAGTGCCACAGGAAATCCCACTCAAAGGGTCATAGCTTATCATGTGCTTTAGTTTTTAGAATTATATCGTATATAGGTTTAGGATGGCTTGATGAATTTTATTCGATAATAGTACTACATTCAAGAGCACTAAATTCAATAGCTTTGTCCGAGATACAACATAGATTGGAGATATTCTACCATCCACTACCCAAGGTTAAATAGCTTAGTAGAAGCCTTCAATAAAACTCTCATTCAAATATTAAAGAAGTCAATCAATGACAACAAGCGATAGTGGCATTAGCAGTTAATTGAAGCCATGTGGGCTTATCGCACCACATACAGAACTCCAACTCAATCTACCCTTTTCTCCTTAGTCTATGGGTCTGAAGCAATTTTATTATTATAAGTTCAACTCCCATCATTAAGGATAGTCATGGGTAGCAAGATCATAATAGAGCAAAATGCCAAGTTTCGGTTAGATAGCTCAAAGATTTGGAGGAGAGATGCCTTCAGGCATGCTAAAACCTCGAGTTGTACAAAGCCAAAATGATTCAATCTCATAACAAGTTGGTCCGTCCTAGAGCTTTTCAAGTAGGAGAGCTTGTTTTACTTCCAAAGAAACCAATTGTTGCTCATCAAAAGATGGGAGGCAAGTTTGAACCCACTTGGGAAGGCCCTTTTTTCTATAGAGAAGGCTAATCAAGGAGGATCTTACTTATACATTATAAGGGAGAGTGCCCAATGCTTTCAATCAATAGGTTCTACCTAAGGAAATATTATCCATAAATTTTGTTTCAAAATAATTATCAATAAAATTTCTTTTTATCTCAAATTCCATCTTCTCATATTATTGAGAAACATCATTATTTGTGAATCTACCATGATGTATTTAGGGTAGGTGTGAGGAACCCAAGCGGTGACCTATCCTTTAGTAGCACAACACCAACACAAATTACTCACAACCACATATAAAATAAACACATATCTTTTATCTCGGGCTACTTTAATGTGGGATAATGCCCTCCTGGTACTCACTCATCAGCTGCTCTAGGTCGGGCTAACATGTTACCCTACTAGTGTGTCACCCCAATGGTTCTTTATTTAGAGGATATCAGTCTACAAGCTTTCTTCTTAACTTGACCATTACAAACTGATGAGCATCTTATTAATTTGGTAGGCCTTACTATGTGGCTGGTAAGCTGCGTCATGTTGACTTTGTTTAAGAGGATGTAAGCCTACTCGCTTTCTTCTTGAGCTAGCAATCATGCACTAACTAGGTTGAGTATATTTAAGGCTTAGGATAAGTCCCCTAGTAGCCCCTTTCCTCGTGACTACATCAAGTCTTGGTTTAGTCCTTACACGGACTCCCACTTGGTAGTCTCCTAGGTCGGATAGCATATGTCCCATCAATGATAGACTATCCCAATGACTATTTCTGCCTATGAAGATGTAATTCTACAAGCCTTCTTCCCATATTGATCATCGCAAATCGACAAGCACCTTAGGTTGGTTGGTCCTCGCTATGCTGACAGTGACCCACCCGGTGGATACACCACTCATGATAGATATAAGTCTACAAGCTTTCTCCCAGAGTTGGTCATCGTATACCTATAGACTTTTTTATAGGGTCCTGTATAAAGCCCTTAATGGCACCTCCCTTATAGGCACTCTATTTCGATCACATCCTTAAACCCCATTTAGAACACAACCTAGGTTACTCTTAGATTGAATAGTCCCCCTTTCCTAATAGCCACCCCTATGGTTGGAGAATTTGTCTTGTAGATATGCAGATTCTCCTTTAGTCCTGTAAGTCTGAGATAGGACTATGCTAATATAAGCCCCTTCTAAATGTCATCCCTTGTACACCGACAGGGTCTACAAAAACATATAAACAAAATATATATTTTCACTTGTGGATTAAGAGGACACCTCCAATGGTACCATTTCCCAAGTAGACATCCTATCTTTAAGGAAATGTCAACAAAACTCTCTATAAGATTCGCCTAACTACTTTTAAGTTGAGATAAGTCCCTAGGTGGCACTCTCTCAGTAGTCACACTTAGGTTGAGTTTAACTTGTGCCACCAATAAGTCACCTCAGTGGTCATCCTTGCTTTGGAAGATGTAAATCTATTACACATTCTGTCCAACACGACTGTTTCACACCGATGGGTAGCCTTAAGTAGGGTTTGATTTGTTGCATTACCAACAAATCACCCTAGTGTTGCTTCTCACTTTAGAAGATGTAAGTCTACATGCATTCTTCCTAGCACAGCTGTTGCACACCGAATGGCACCCCTTAGGTTGGTTAGCTCTACCACATGGTTGTTAGACTATCCCTTTGGATTTGTAAATCTAAGATAGGACTAGGCTGATATTAGCCCATTCTTAGTAGATCCATTGCACACCGACAAGGTCCTTCTAAATTGAAATTAATCCTGACTATTTTTGAGTTGATATGAATCATGCTCAACAATCATCCTAAGATGATCAACCACCTTGAATTGGGTCAAACCAAGTCAACTTGGTCCTTTGACCAAGTCAATCTTTAGCCAAAATGAAATCTAAACTAGCCAAAACCCACCATACACTAAATTGATTGAAACTATTGATTCAAACTAACTCATGATCAATGACTGAACATGATTAAACCCTCAATTGAGCCAAACCAAGTCAAATTGGTCATTTGACCTAAGTTAACCCAAATTGTCCTAAAAGGTCAAAATGGGTCAAATCATGATCTAACCTTAATTAATAGCAACCAATGGCTCAAGTTCATTCTAAATTGATTATTTTACTTGACCAAAGCCATAATTGAGCCCAATTTGACAAATTAGTCACCTTGACCCAACCTAACCCAAATTGACCTAAAGGGTTAAATTGGCCAAAATCCAAATATTATCCAAATTGATTCAAACCAAATCCTACAATAATTTTTAATTGACCAGTTAAACATGAACCAACACCTAACCCAACCCAATTTGGTCAAATTGGTCAACTTAGCCCATTTGACCTATTTGAATCTAAGTGAGCCAAAATCAAACCTAGGCCAAATTGATTGTAACCACTTGAAATAAAACTCTTCAAATTATCATTTGAACCCAACCAAGGCCTTATTTTGACCCAATTTGATCAATTGGTCAACCCAACCCAATATGAATCCATATCAACCCATTTGACCAAATGAAGCCAAAACACATACCAACCCATGGGACTTTGATGGTTGATCAAACTTGATCTAAACTGACCCTCAATCTGCCCAAAGTCAAACAAAAATCCATGTGGGCCCCATCCAAGCCATAATTCATTGGTTAAGCCCTCTTCACATAGGATTCCACCCATAAATGGTAAAGTCCACTCTCCCATCACCTTGAAGCCATACAATTTCCAAATGAGGGTGCACCTAACCCACCTAAGCCACCTGGCCCATCCTAGGTTGGCCATTGACCAACGGGAGGTGAGCCAACTCACCTCCCATGCAACCTGAGCACCCAAGGGATCAAGGAAACCAAATCATCTAAAATCAAGCATTGAGCTACCTCCCATGACTTCCTCCAACCCAATCGAGCCACGTGGACTCAATTGAGACACCTCCAACACTCTGACGATGGCTGGCTAGCCAAAAAATAAGAAGCCATCCCGTCCGTCCAACTAAGAAAATGAAGGGGGTAAACTCCCCCAAATCAAATAGAAATGAGACAATTCACTTCGTGCAAGCTTCCTAACACCAAGTTAAGCTTCCCTGTGAGTTTTAGAGTGATTCCAAGCATCCCACATTCAGCATTCCCTCTTCCCATGCAAAATCAAAATAAGGGAGGCTACCTTTGATCTAAACTCTCTCAATTCCCCACCAAACTTCAATTGCTTGTTCCCACACAATCTCCATACCTTGTCAAGGCTACCTAACTCATTTCCCAAGCTTCCAACCCACTAGCAAGGAGTTTGATCACGATCGAAACTCCAAACCACTATTCTTGATCCACCAAGTGAACCAAATGGAATTGGCTTGATTGCTTCTCAACAAGACCTCACCTCTACTAGACAAAGCTACCTTCATCAATCCCACTGCCGCCTTGAGCTTTGGTGAGGTAATTCCTCAAAACTGTAGATATAGAAATATTTGGTTGGTCCTTTGTGAAGGAAATTTGCATTTGAGCTCATCCTAACTGTTGGATCCTTTCCATGAATATGTGGTTTGAGTTTGGAGTGGATCCGAGCTAGGGTGAGCTTGGATCCAGCAATCCATGGCTGATGGATCCATTATTTATCGCTCGTAGGAAAGAGGATGATAGTCGTCCATTCCACGTGATTGGAATGGACGGATCTTATCAGATCATGCTAGATCTCCCACATTTTTCCCCTTTACACCATGGGTTAGATCCGACATCGGACGACGGAGATCAATGCCTCATCCGTCGCCACCTGACCTAGTGCACAGACATAACAACCTAAATAACCAATCCCATGGAGCCACGTCGACGCCATGTGGCGCCGATGGGATTAGACTTAATTAAGATTAATTAATTATAATTTAAAGCTCAAACTTTCATAATTCATAACTAATTATAGAAAAATCCAAAACATACAAATAATGGCTCATTTTAAAGGTATTTCAGATGATAATTTAACAAAAATATTTTCCAATTAATTTTGAATAGTAAATAAAGTTTAATTAATGTTTAATTAAAAATATAATTAACTTATTTACTCTCTAATCTCTCAAGTGATTGATCCTAAAATTTTTGAGAATATTTGAGAGGATGACCTCTGCCTCCTCTAATTTTAGAGGGATTTATTACTTGTTAAATTAAAAGGATTGATTAATTAAGCCCTATTTACCTTCTTAACTTCATTAAGGGATCATTAAGCATATAAGCAGTGATTAATTAATTATTTGGACTCTCTAATCACTATTGAACAATAAGGAGAGTTAGGGAAGTGGATTGGAGCCTCCCTCCTAATTCTTTTCCCTAATTATCCTTCTCTATTCAACCAAATTGCTAATTAATGATTAATTAACCAATTAATAACTTGATTAGCTAAGTTAAAATTTGAATCACATAAAATCATGTTGGATCAAGTGGATGGCTTATAGAATTAGGTTGGGACCTCTTTCCCTACCTTTTTCTTTTATGCCCACCTCATTTCAAAAGATAATTATTTACTTTGATAATTAATTAAAGAGAGACAAATTGATGGATTAATGATTTAATTAATTGAACTAAAATATAATTAAATTTGATTTCCTTTAATTCATCTGGGTAGAGCTTTAGGTGTTCCAGAACCTAAAGAGGTTTAATGAAATTATGATTAGCTCACATGTGTGAGAAAATCATGAAAGTAATTAAAATAGTTCTTTAAGCTTAATTAATAAATGATTTTGAGCTAATTGCATTAGGCCCCTTTCATTCCATTGGAGCATTGCTATTTACTTTTCAATTTATTTGCATATTACGTTAGCTCATAATCATTTAGTCCATTTCCATAAGGTAATATAGGTAAGGGTTTAATTAATTGATTTAATCGATGCTTAACCTAATTAATCAATAAAATCAACCTAATTGCTTCTTATTAAATCAAATTAACTCACATATATGGGAATGGTATTATAATTAGCAAATCTTTCTCACCTTCCTAAATCAAATCAAACATAAAATTAAAAGTGACATTAATAAACTTTGGTTTAATTTAAATAAGCTTATTTAATATGATTGTCATTATGTATTAGTTGGATTGGATGAAATTACATGCTTGTGTCTCTTTATTTCTCTACAATCATATAAAAATGTGGTATGCCACTTGAATCATGCATTCATTTCTTCAAAAATTAATTAAACATAAATGATTTCCTTTATGTCAAGCTTCCATGTGTTGATTCAAATTAATATATGTGAGGCTATTATAACTATTAAATACAAATCTATGTTCCAAATCTTATAAACAAGTCATTACATATGCTATAAATGCTAGTTATAAATACATAAGAAATGCAAGATTATAGCTTAAGTGTATGAAGTAAAGTTCTTTTCTTATCATTCACATATATTGAATTATGTAAGTAAGAATGTTAATGGGTGTTAGTCTGGACATCCCAGGAATATGAGGTTTTAGCTAACCCCAAGGAGGTCATTTAATTACCTCACTTCCCTGGTTTAACAATGGCATGTACTCCATTTGATTTCATTCTTACATATTTCACTATTATAATTTAAATAAGATTTTACTCCATGTACATAAATATTTTCAATCAAATAAAGTACAACTTTTGCATGGTTTTCTCTCCTTTAGTTATGCATACATTCATATGTATTTGGAAAAAGCAAATATTTAGTCTGGACATTCCAGGAATACGAGGCCTTAAGTAGCCCCAAGGAGGTCATTTGATTACCTCACTTCCCTGGTTAACAATGGTATGTACTAACTTATGTCTCTCATACATGTGGGTATGTGTACTTAATTATGGAGTCAAAACCCCTCTTTCTCTTACCAAAACACATGCATTTGCAATTATTTAAGTGATAGAATTAATTAATCATGTGATCAAAAGCTCTCTTTCTTACATTCATGTATGCAAACTTACATGTGTCTGAATGCAAATGGTATTTAGTCTGGACATCCTAGGAATACGAGGCTTTAGCTAGCCCTAAGGAGGTCATTTGATTACTCAATTCCCTGGTTAACAATGACATGTACCTATTTAACTTCATTCCTATGCATTTTTACATAAAAATCTAGATAGAGCTTTAAATTAATATGATAAAATAATTCAATCAAAAAGAAAATATAAACTTTAAATGTGCCAACATATATTGCATGTATAGATATGTTTAAAACTTAGTCATATGCATGCTACATTTGGTGGAAAGAAATGAATAAATATGTGTTATGTGATAGTAATTAATTTCAATTAATCTTAAGATGCCATTCTTATTGAATTAGATTATTTAAATGTGAACCTAAATGTAGGATTAATTAAAATATATAATAAGCCATTCATTAAAGAGAATTGATTAATTAATATGCTTTAGATGTCACTTAAGGTAGGGATAAAAGAGAGTGATCCTCTCTTTTCTTTCTCTTTATAATACTTAGTTGCTAAGTGTAAACTAAATAGAACAAAGGAAAACATTAAGTAAAACTTGCAAATCAATTAAGTCACTTAAAGTGAAACCATCCTTTATAATTAAATCTTTTCATACTTAGAAAATTACAACAAATCTTAGTTTAGGTATACCACACAAGCCTTAATACACACACCTTAGAAATAAGTCACGACTTCTAGCTTTATGTTAGGGGTGCATGGTGTGATGAATGTCTTGATTTATGATGTATTATTTTAGATTAGAAGTTAGGTGTATTCTATATAGCCTAATCATATTTTCTATAGAGGATTATGCTTAAGGGATGCTTAAAATAAATATAAATGCTCTCTTTTGCAGGTTGCTTAACCCCTAAGCATAATCTAAATTAAGCAAGGTGGGCTTGGTTACCCATGTGCAAGGTACTAAGTCTATATCATTCATAAATTGCTTGAGTTGTATGGTGTGTTTAGCTAATACTTGTCTTATAGGTGTAGTTAGATTTACTTTTCCTATTTTTAATGTAATTTTGCATAAGAAATTAGGATTAGTGTTATGGGGAATTATGATGAGTAGTGGCTAGAAGGCTTTGTCCTGAAAGGCCTTATGGTGCCTTTGGAGAAAGCACATTCAAATGAAGAAATGAAGGAGGCATGAAGAATGAAGGTAAGAAGACCCCTATAGCATTTATTCATTTATAAATTTATAATTATTCTTTCATATCTGTTCTATATGGGTAGAGCTCTACCCATTTTTGTGTTGGGTTGTATGGCGCTACCCGACCACACCAACAATTTATTCTTTTACGTTGGATTTATAAATTATTTGATATTTTTTTTGCAATTATGTGATAGAAACAACATGCCTCTTCTTAGTTTCTTACTTATATGGTGATTTAATGTATGGCCTGAATCCGATTAGGCTCTTAGGGAAAAATAAACTTTCTACCCCAACTACAACTAATAACTAAATTTTTTAAGCAATTCATAACCTCACATAAAGCCTAGGCATTAAATCAAGATAATTAAAAGATTTAACAATGCCTTAGCTGAATGTTGTATGCTTAATATCATGCATCCATATTATTTCACTTTTGCTAAGAGGGGATTTCCATCATTACACAATAGGGGAAGACTTAACCTTTGAGGGTCTCCTATATGGGAAAACACCTCTTTCTCTTTGATTTAACCAATAACCTTATTTTAACATGTATTTAAACATATAAAAATTCTATGGCCTTTGACAAAATGAAGAGTCCAAAAATCAAATAAAAATTGAAAAGATTTGCACTAGACTAAGTCATTGTTCATACGACTCATGCTCTAGTCTCTTAGGGAGTGGGTTTAAGGAATTTAGTTTCTTTCTAAATAATAATAACCCAATGATCTTACAAAATCATATGATTTGACCACATGGTTTTAAAGCATAGGAGGAGTTAGCTGGCTCTCACTCTCGGCAATTATAAGTGTAACAGTTAGGTAGTTTACTCTCTCTTGTGGAGGTAAATCATATACCTATCTTCTTAGATTTAGGATGTGCCTTGGCCCACACTAAAGCTCTCTAGATTTAAGATTTGAGGTTGTTGTTTCTTCAGGCTACATGCATAAATCCTCACCTCTTAGGCATTTTCCATAACCTTGTATTACGGGATTATAAGCCCTAACAATCTAATAAATTTAACTCAAATAAATAATTCTCCTCAATTTCAAACATATAAAGCTAAACTATAGGATAGGTTGGAAAGCTCACTAGGTTTCCTAGTATCATGAACATTTCTTACTCATCTCCTTTGGCTTCGATAATAAGTCTCTCCTTTTTAATCTATCCCGATTGATTTTCCAAATATATCCAATTTATTGATAATCCTATCATTGAAATCTTTGCAGATAATAATTGCCTACTTTAATCAAGAGTATTCTTAAATAATTCACTTTTCTTAAGATGTAATTAATTGGGGGCTTGCCCTTATAGGGAACTTTAGAACCTGGTTTAAATAAACTCTGCTTTATTTATCCATATAAAGTAAGGGAAAAATCTATGGTATATTCGAAGACCCATCATGCCTTAATAGAGTCCTTATTAGGTGATTGATTCTATTATAAGGTGGTGATTTCTATCTTTTGAGATAGTTCTCCATTCCTTGATGTCATATCCAATCACCTCAATAAGTACACTCTCAGATCTGCATGGTATCCCCCATACATATCAAAATAAACACCACAGTTACCTTAACATAATTATTCAAATAATTGTGAGCTAACATGATATGCAAATACATTGAAAAGTAAACTAACAATAGTCTTAGGAAATGAAAGGGTCTAATGCAATTAGCTCACAATTATTAGTTAATTAGATTAAAAAACTTAATTAATTACTTTTATGATTTCCCCACACATATGGATTAATCATAATTTCATTAACTTTCTTTAGGCTATTAAACACCTAAGGACTTCAATTAATTAATCAAGATCAGATATGATTGAAATTTTAATTTGATTAATGAAGTCATTAATTAATTAATCAATTTCTCTCACTTAATTTGCCAAATTTTATTAATTATCCTTCAAATGAAATGGACTTAAGGAAAAGGTTGGGAAAGAGGTCCCAACCCAATTCCATAAGCCCTCTCACTTAATTAAGCAAGATACAATGTGATTTAAACTTTAATTTAACTAATTAAGTAATTAATTTATTAATTAATCTTAAATTAATGTCTTTTGAAAAGTGAGAAGGACATAGGGAAAAGAGATTAGAAAATTGGTCTCAACCTAATTCCATAAGCCCATCTCTATTAGGTAGTGATGAAGAAGCCCAATTGATTAATTAATTACTATTTACATGGTTAATTAACCCTTAATTAAGTTAAGAAGGTAATTAGGCTTAATCAATTAATTCTCCTACTTAATTAATAAATCCCAAGAAAATAACAGAGGCAGAAGTCATCCTCTTAAATTATCTTAAAAAGTTTGAGGTTAATTAGTTAATTAATTAGGGAGTAATTAAGGTAATTAATTTTTTAATTAAAT
Organism: Cymbidium sinense; assembly: GCA_021442155.1. Taxonomy (NCBI): domain Eukaryota; kingdom Viridiplantae; phylum Streptophyta; class Magnoliopsida; order Asparagales; family Orchidaceae; genus Cymbidium; species Cymbidium sinense. Next base: position 11,260,554 of record CM038226.1, read on the forward strand.
CCTAATTAATCTCTAATTGCTATTCAAAATTAATTAAAGATATTTTTAATGGATTCCTCTCTTAAATATCTTTAAAATGAGCATTTATTTATATTTTTAGATTTTTCAATGATTTCTTAAGATTTTATGAAGTTTTAGCCATAAATTTGAATTAATCAGCTGTAATTAATCCTAATCTGTCAGTGCCATGTGGCGCACTGATGCGACATGCTTTTAAGGTGGCACCACAGGATTGGATATTTAAGTTGTCACCATCGACGTTGAGTCAGCTGGCGGGGGGATGCACTTTCTCATGCACCATCCGATCTAAGATAGAATGACCATGATTAATCCCACAATTAATAATGGATCGATCTAATGATTTTAATAATAGTCGTCCATTCATTCAAGTGGAAAGAACGGGCGTGATCTACCTTCCCACGAGAGAGAGAGTCGCCATTGCTCGCGATCGATGTCACGAGCTGGATCCACTCCAAATTGATCACACACCTTCAAGAGAAGGATCTAAGAATATCCAATGACTATGATTGGTGTACATACACATTTTCTTCAAAAGCTCTAAAAACATTTCATCTAGGGGTCAGTTTCAATGGAATTATCTCCGAAGCTAAGACCGGTGGCTCGTACGCTTGAGGTTGCATCTTCTAGTAGAGGCAAAGCCCTATTGAGTGGCAATTAAGTTTGATTCCAAGTGGATTTCTCGAGAGGCCAAGATCCATCGGTTGGAGCGTCGGCTTTGATCGAACTCCTAGCTCAGTGGGTTTGGAGCTCGGAAGCATTTCGTTTAGCTTTGATAGGTCGAGGAGATGGTGTGGGAAGAAGCAATTTGATCCAAGTAGAGAATAGAGGCATTTGGGATAGAAGAGGATGTGTCCTATATTGACTTCACTCAGGAAGGAGAAATTTTGATGAGGGAAGCTTTGGTTGGGATCTCACTAAGGGACTCGAAATTCATTTAAAACCTTGGATGAATCAAATGGGGTCATTTCTCATGTGAATTGAGGGGTATATCCCCTAATTGCTTATGATGGATGGACAAGATCGCTTCTTATTTTTGGCTGGCCAGCCGCCACCAGAGCGTTAAAGTTGTCTCCAATCACTTCCACATGGCTCGACTTGAGTGGAAGGAGTACTGGCAAGAAGCTCAAGGCTTGATTTGGACTGATTGCAATTCCTTATCCCATGGATTTCAATTTGTGAGGGAGGTGAGTTAATTTACCTCCCTTTGGTCCATGGCTAGCCCACTTAGGGTGGGCTAGGTGGCTAGGTTAGACCCCAAAGTGGGTGCTTGATGGCTAACAAGGGTGATAGGAAAGTAGTCTTTGCTAATTTTGGTAAAATCCATGTAGGGAGGCAAATCTAAGAGCTTTTCTTGGGTTTGGCTCTAATTGAGTTTGGGCTGGTTTTGGGCTAACCTAAGATAGGTTTGGGTAAGCTTTGGTCAGGTTCTAAGTGGCCAAGGCTTGGTTTCAAAGGATTTGGCTCAATTTGGGTCATTTGGGTCATGTTGGGTTAGGTTGACCAATTGGTCAAATTGGTCAAACCAAGGCTTGTGTTAGGTTCAAATGATGGTTTGAAGAGTTTTGGTTCAAGTGGTTTCAATCAATTTGGCCTAGATTTGATTTTGGATCATTTGGAATCAAATGGGTCAAATGGGTCAAGTTGACCCATTTGACCAAATTGGTCAAATTGGTTTGGATTAGGTGTTGGTTCAAGTCCAATTAGTTAATTGAATATGTTTGTAGGTTTTGGTTTGAATTGATTTGGATTTAATTTGACTTTAGTCCAATTTCACCCTTAGGTCAATTTGGGCTAAGTTAGTCAATTGGGTTCAATTGGCCAAATTGGGCTCAATTATGGCTTCAGTCAAGTTTAACAATCAATTTGGAATGAACTTGAGCCATTGGTTGTAATCAATTTGGGTTGTATCATGATTTGACCTATTTTGGTCTTTTAAGCTAATTTGGGTCAACTTAGGTCAAATGGTCAATTGGATTATTTAGCTCAATTGATGGTCAACTCATATTCAATCATTGATTATGGGTTGATGTAAATCAATGGTTTCAATTGATTTGATGTAGGGTAGGTTTTAGCTAGTTTGGGTTCATATGGGTTAAAGGGTTGACTTGGTCAAATGATCAAGTATACTTGGTTTGACCTAATTTAAGACAATTAATCATCCTAGGGTGATCAATGGTTATGGTATGAGGTTTGGATGGGCTTGATTCGATCTAATTTGGGTTGGATTAGGACTTCATTCAACTGGGTTCTTTAGGTCACTTTGGGTCAGGTGAACTAAATGGGTTAGTTGGCTTGGTTTTAGTTTGGTTAAGGTTTAGTTGAATTTATATATGAGAATAGGATTGAAATATAAATTCAACTCCAATCAATTTGGGATATGATGGGTTTTTGTTCATTTGGGATTATGGTGAAAATTATATTTTTTTTATCTTTATCTATGTTTGAAAAATAAATGAAGACAAAAAATATGCCTTGTTGGACATCACGTAGATTCGCAGATGTTCTTCTTAAGGTGATCGGATATGATATTGAGGAATGATATACTATCTCGAGAGACAGAAATCATCATCCTACAATGGACCTAATCACCTAATAAAGACTCCAAAGGATAATGGATCTTTGAATGTACTATAGGTTCTTCCCCTACTTTACATGAAAAGTAAAGCAAGGTTTATTTTAAGCCGGGTTCATTAAGTTCCATATAGAGGCAAACCCCCAAAGTTAATTACATCTAAAGGAATGAGATTCCTTAAGAATACTCTCGATTAAGGTAAATTATCATTGTCTTCAAAGATTTTGAAGGTAGGACTACCAATAAATTTGGTATTTTTGGAAGATCAAATGGGACTGATCAAAAGGAGGGAGTTATTATTGAAACCAAAAGGAGTTGAGTAGGGGATGCTTATGATACTAGGAAGCCTAGTAAGCACCCCAAACTATCCTTTGGTTGGGCCTTATATTTTTGAAATTTGAAGAGAGTTAATTGTTTGAGTTGAATTTTTATCTAGCGCTTACAATTCCACAACATAAGATCATGGAAATGCCTAAGAGGTGAGGATTTATGCTTGTAGCTCATGAAAGGAAACAACCATCTCAAACCTAAATCTAGGGAGCTTTGATGAGGGCTAAGGCATGACTTAAATCTAAGGTGAAAATGGGTATATGGTTTACCTCTGCTAGAGAGGATAAACCACCCGGCTATTGGACTTACAACCGCTTGGGGGTGGCTGCCAACTAACTCCTACGATTTTAAATACATGTAGGCAAGTCTTATGCTTTGCAAGATAGCTAGGTTGTTATTTATTTAGAAAGAGACTAAGTTCTTAAACACACTCCCTAAGAGGATAGATCATGTAGGGCATGAATAATGACTTAAATCTAATGCAAAGTTTTGTTAAGTTTTTATTTTAATTTTGGACAATTCATTTGACATAGCTATGGGATTCATATGCCTAATGCATGAGAAATTAGTTATGGGCCAAAATCAACAAGAAGAAGGTGTGTTTTCACAATGGCTCTCAAAGGTCAAGCCAAGTTCTCTGACAAAGGTGGAAGCCCTCCTCCATAAACAAAAGTGAATCAAGTTTCTTTTTATGCATGATGTGAGACATACAACATTCAGCTAAGGGGTTGCTAATTCTTTTATTTCTTGATTTATGTCCTAGGATTTAGGTGAGGTTATGAGTTATTAATTTTTAATTTTGAGTTGATTAATTGGATAAAAAATTTATTTTTTCCAAGAGCCTAATCAATCCAAGCCATTCATCAAAGCAAGGAAGAAATAAGAAAAATCATTCCATCTTAATGCATAAGCTAAACAAACATCAAATAATTTTATAAAGCTAGAGTAAAAGAATTAAAGGTCAATTTGGTCGGGTTCCATTGCACAAACCCAAAAATAAATGGGTAGCCAAGCTCTACCCTTATACAACATGGATTACTAATGAATAATTACAATTTAGAATTAATTCATGTTATGGGGGTCTTCATTATTCATTTCTTACTTTCTTCATTCCTTTGGTTGGTTGGAATGTGGTTTCTCCAAGGCTTCACATGGTGCATAAGACATGGTCTTATTACCAATGTTCATTATAATCCCCCATAACATTCATTCCAAATCTTAATTGCAAAATTACATGAAAAAGAAAAAGTAAATCTAATTAAACTTGCAAAATAGAGAATAGCTAAACATACCACACAACCCCAAGCATGTATAGGAATAAATTAAACTTGGCACCCCACACATGGGTAACCAAGTTCATCTGTTCTAATTTTGATTATGCTTAGGGTATAAGCAACCTACATAGCAAAAGCATTTATTATTTTTATTACAATGCCCCTTAAGCATAATCCTCTACAGAAGATAATGATTAGACTAAGATCACCCTATCATCCAGTCTACGCACATTCACCATAAAATCGAGTCTAAAACATTACATCACAAAATAAAATCAGGCATTAAACTATGCATCTTCATAATATAGAGCTAGAAATGGTGACTTAGCCTAATGTGTGTGTCATTTAAGGCTTGTGTGGCATGTCTTAGCAAGGCTTTAAGGTTGTAATTTTCTAAGTGTGAAGGATTTAACTTAGAGGGTGGTTTTATTTAAGTGATTTAGTTTATTTATTAATTTTATTTGATGATTTGATTTTATTTGAATGAACCTACACTTAATTACTAAGAGTTGTAAAGAGAGGAAAAGAGAAGGGAACTTCTCTTTCCTCCTTACCTTAAGTAATTTCAAAGGTAGATTCATTAATGATTTTTCTTTAGTGAATATTTTGTTATGTGTTTAATTAATCCTAAGTTCATATTTATTCTAAATAAACATATTCAATAAGAAAGGCATCTTAAGATTAATTAAGGTGAATTACTATCATAAAACACAACCATTTATTTCTTTCCAACATGTATACCATGCATATGAAATGATCCTAATCATAGCTATACATGTAAATGCAAATCATAGCACACCTTAATAATGAATGCAAAGAGATATTGTTTAGGAAAATTTGAATATTTCATGATGCATGATTTTCTTAAGTAGAAAAGAGAGGGATTCTTTTATCCATTAATCAAATGCACATTTACATGTATGAAAGACATAAGTGAGTTCGGTGCCATTATTTTCTACACCAGGAGTATAAGGTACAAGACCTTCTTAGGGATACTTAAAGCCTCGCAACCCCGGGATGTCCAGACAAATATACCACTTTTCTTAAATACATGTGCATGCACAAAGAGAAAACAAATGGATGAAGAATCATGCAAAAGATTTATGTTTGATTGTTTGATTTTGGTTGTTTAATTTACATGTGCAATGTGAAGATCCTTCTTATGCTATAACATAGAAGTGTATAGGAATGGATTTAAGCAAGTGTTATGCTCTTTTGAAATGAACTATACACTATGCAAATCCTATACAAACCTATGTTAAGGAAAGAGAAGAAAATCACATAACATATTTTATGATATAATCACATGCAAGCTTATAAGTATTTACAAGTAGAACACCTTCATTTATAATCTTTGATTTATAGGTTTTCAAAATAATTTTTAATTTAATAGTGATAATATCCACTCATATTCTTACTTTATCCAAAGCATGTAATTTGACATAAAGAAAACATTTCATTTATTGATTTTTTTAAAAAAAAGATATGAATGCATGATTTCATACGCACATAATATTTAGCATTCTTGGAAAGAAATAAAGTGATGTAAGCATGTAACTTCATTCACCCTAATTAATTCCTAAAGACAATCTGATGAAAAAAGATCATTTAAAGTGAATCAACATTCTTTAAAGAGATTTTTATTTTTTCTTTGAGTTTGATTTGATTTTGGAAATGTGAAGAGAGTTTGCTAGTCTTAACCCATTTTCCCCATGTGTGAATTGATTTAGTTTAATTTTAGAACAATTATATTGATTTTATATTTTGTTTAGATTAAGGTGTAAATTAAATCAATTAATTACCCCTTACCTATACCACTTTAACATAATTAACCTAACAATTATGAGCCAACATATGATATGCACTACATGGAATTTAAATCAGCAATGCACCTAAGAAAGAAAGGGGCATAATATAATTGGCTCATAATTATTGATTAATTAAGCGAAAGGGTTTAATTAAGTACTTTCATAACCTTCCCACACATGTGAGTTGGAAATGAATTCCTCAAACTTACCTTAGGCTCTTGAACACCTAAGGATCTACCCAGCAAGAGATTGATTAAGTTCAGATTGATTTTGAAATTTTGATTAGATTAAGAAAGTAGCTCATTAGTGGATTAACCCTTAATTAGATTTAGATTAAGGTAGAACGGGGTTTTAGGGAATAACTTAAGGAAAGTACCCCAAAGCCATTCCATAAACCTCCTACATACTTAAACAAAGTTTAATTATCTCAATTATGTGATTAAACCATTGCTCACATGCTTAATTATTCTTAATTACATTAAGAGGGTGATTAGGGATTCATTAATTGATATTCTTAATTAATCATTAATAAATTCCAAGAAAATTGAGGGAAGTAGAAGTCATCCCACTGAACATACCCAAGCAATTTGGAATTAATTAATAAAGTAATTGGGAAGTAATTAAGATTATTAAGTTTTTAATTAAACCTAATTAAGGAGAATTCACTGTTCAAAATCAATTAGAAATAATTTTATTGGATTCCCCTATGACTTATCTTTAAAATGATGTTGAGTTTGCATTTTTTTGGATAATTTTACATTTAATTATAAATTTGTGAAGTTTCAGTGATTAATGGGGTAATTAAATAGCCCTAATTAATTAATTAATCCCGTCACACCACGTGGGCTGCTAACGCGGCGTGTGCTTTCCACATGGTGTGACAAGATTGGTTATTTATGTTATCAAATCAGCTGTCGTGTTAGCGGCGGTACTACGAGCTTTCCTCTGGGCCGTCCGACCAAGGATCGAACGACCAGGATAGAACCTATGGTTCTAAAGGAAATAATCAATGGATCTAGCACATTTAATCAAGACCATCCATTTAAAACATACAAGATGGATGATCCATAATTCATCCTCGCTGCCTGCAGAGTGGCCCTCCATTGAAGCTCACTTGAGCTTGGATAAGGCTAGGATTCAACCCACACCATCTAGAAGCAAGGAGAAGAATATCGAATGGTTGAATTTCAATGGGATTATAATTCCCTTCACAAAAGGCCAAGGATTTTTTTACTTAAGCTTAGTTTTGAGGAAAACCTCATCGGAGGCTATCACCTGCACTTCCAATGGTTGAGGTAGCATCGTCTAGTGGAGATGAAGCTCTGTTGAAGGTTTCAAACTTTGAGATGAAGTGGGCCTTCCAATTGACCAAAGCCCCCTTCAATGGCTTGCAGCTTCCATTGAACTCCCCCTTCCCATGGCTTGGAGACTTGGGAAAAGCTTTGGGTAAGCTCGACTTGTCTCCTTGATGGTGCTTGCAAAGTGAATTGGACTTTGGTTGAGAATTTGCTAAGTTGGAAATCTCCCCGCCTCCCCTATTTTTGGCTTAAGCAAAATTGAGAAGAGAGAAATGGAATGAGCTTAGGAATGCTTAGGGAAGCTTGTGGATGCTTACCTTTGATCCTCTGAGCTCAATCGAATGCAGGAAGCTGGTTTTAGTGGAAATGAGGGGGAGTATATCTCCCCCTACTTAAATCGGATGGTTGAGAGCTTGCCTTATTATTTTGGATCAGTTGATGGGATTGAATGGGTTTTTTAGGCTATTAGGGATGCCATGTGGTTCAGTTTTGGCAGAGGAATGGAAGTGTGGAGGTGCACATGTTAAAATGAGTGTGGGTGGTGATCAATGTGGAGAATTTTGAGTGGAGTAGTCAATTTTGTCCTTGGGTTGTGTTTGGTTGTCCCAAACCCATTGGGTCATGTGCACCACCCTCCTTGGTGTCCATGTGGTCCATTACGAGGGAGATAAATTGCCATGAAAAGGAATTGACCATATTCCAAGTGGATTTGACCATAGGTTACCCTTTGACCCAAGGGTAAAATGATCATTTGGCTTTGATTTTGATTTAGGCAGATTTGATATGATTAAAAATGGGTTGTGCAATTTTCAATGAATTTGGAGTTTATTTGAGATGATTTGACTCAAATTGACCCATTTAAGTCAAAATGTGTCAACTTGGGTCAAGTTGACCAATTGGTCAAGTTGGGTCAAACTATGGGTTAGGTTGAGTTCATATGATCATTTAAATAATTTGGTATCATTAGTTGGTTCAATTTGGTTTATATTTAGTTTTGGTTCATTTGAGTTCACTTAGGTCAAATGGGTCAAGTTGACCAATTTAACCCATTTGACCCAATTGGGTTAGGTCATGGGTTATTTTAGGCTTGGTTGATCATTTGAAATATTTTGCAAGCTTTGGTTTCAATCAATTTTGGTTTGGTTTGAATTCAAGTTGATTTTGCCTTTTAGGTCAAGTTGAGATCATGGTTAATTGGGTTAGGTTGGGTCTATTTAGCCAGTTGAGGCTCTAGTCATGTTCAACAAGTGATTTAGAATGAATTTGACCCATTGGTTGCAATCAATTTGGCTTAGATCAAGATTTAACATATTTTGACTTTTTAGATCAACTTGGGTCAAGTGGCTAATTGGGCAAAGTTTGGCTCAATTGATGGCTAGATCATGTTCAATCATTGGTGATGAATTGGTTTAGATCAATGGTTTCAATCAATTTGGCCAATGGTGGATTTTAGTCTAGTTTAGATTCCATTTGGGTTAAGTGTTAATTTGGTCAAAGGCTAGGTTTTACTTGGTTTGACCCAATTTGAATGATTGATCATCCTATGATGATTGTTGCTCATAATGTGATGCTTAGATGGGCTTAGTTCAATCCAATTTTGGTAAGATTAGAATATGGCTCAAAAAGGTGCTTTAGGTCACTTTGGGTCAAGTGAGCATAAGTGGGTCAATTGGCTTGATCAAGGCTTGATTCAAGTTTGGTTGAACTCACATATGGACTTATGATTGAAATAAAAATCCATTTACAAGTGATTTGGAGTCAAATGGGTTTTGATTCATTTGATAATTTCAAGTTCAAACGATGAATATGGGTTTGATTTGGGTTTGAGTTTTGAATTTAGTTTTGGCTTAAGATTTGAGAAAATCAATTGGGTTGGAATTAATTTAATATTTGATTTGGAATTGATTTGAGCTAAGTCCATAAGATGAAATTAAAATAGCTTATAAAGGTTTTGGGTTTGAAGTTGATTTGAATTTGAAATTAATTTGAATTTGAAGTTGATTTGAATTTGAAGTTGGTTTGAATTTGAGGTTTATTTGAATTTGAAGTTTGACTTAAGAGAGGGAAGCAAGGATTTGGTTCAAGCTATAGGGTAAGCAAGTTTTTCTAACACCCCTAAGTCATAACCACTTCCTATGGCTAACTCTTCTAAGTATCTAGGGTTAGGTTAAGTGTTCACCTAATCACTAGAAGCGTCTTAAGACTAAGGAACTCTTAATGTCTAAGAGGAGTTTTATGTCTAATATGGAGAAGTTGAGAGCTCACTCCAAAGGTGAGGTCAACAAAGGGCGCCCAATAGGTGTGGTGTGACTGATAAGGCATACCTCATGTATTGGTGTTGACCGAGATGATCAACAACATTGAATGAACACAAGCACTAATAGAAACAATCTGCACCTAACCTAAGGTGTAGAACGAATCAAAAGCTTAGTGCAATGTGACTTACCCATGTCAACAACATAAGAGAGTAAATTAGGAATCCACTACGGACTGAGTATATGAACCCTTCACTAAGGAAGAAGATTCAAGTCATCCATTGGGGGATGAAAGGTTTGATTTAATTTGCATCTCAGTGGGGAGAAAATTGATTTGATTTGTTGAATTATGATTTGGTGCTCAATTGGGGATGAAAATGTGAACTCTCCACTAGGAGAGCAAGTTCAAGTCATCCACAGAGGATGAAAGGTTGTGAAATCCGCTGAGGGATTAAAATTCAGGATCTGTTGGGGATAGAATATGTGAACTCTCCACTAAGGGAGCAAGTTTGGGTTGGATTGAATTAGTTTCACTGGGGAACTAGAAAGATTTACATCTCACAAGGGAGAAGTGGATTGATTTGATTGTTTGATTGTTTGATTTGACTCCACTAGGAGGTTGATTGGATTTATTTTGTTTGCTTAGTTGGTTTTGTTTGACTCCACTAGGGAGGAGGGTTGAATTTATTTTAGATTTTAAATTTTGAATTTTGAGATGGACCCTTATTGGTTTGCGATGGATCGCACTAAGTAGGGGCCATATTGGCCTTGGCCTTACTCAGATTTACAAATCCAAAGGGGTAGTCTACTAACCACATAGTACGACTATCCAACTAAAGGGGTTGCCTTTCGGTGTGCAATATTTGTACTAGGATGAAAGCATAGTACACTAACATCCTCCAAAGTAGGGATCAGTCACTAGGGTGATCTGCTGGTGAGGCAATAGATTGAACCAAATCTTAGGCTGAATATTGAGTGAATGTCATTGGGGGACTTAAATCAGCTTAAAGATAGTCACGATTAATTTCATTTTTTTACTTTTTTTTTATGGATCCCATTAGTTTGTGATGGACTGCACTGAGTCGGGGCCATGTAGGCCTTGGCCTACTTTACATTTACCAATCCAAAGGGTAGTCTACTAACCATATAGTAGAACTATCCAACTGGGTTTCCTTTCAGTTCGCAATAATCAAGTTAAGAAGAAAGCGCAGACACTCACATCTTCCAAAATAAGAAACCATTGGGATGATCAGTTGCTTGTGCAACAAATTGAACCTGACCTAGGGCTGATTATTGAGTGAATGTCACTGGGGGACTTAAATCAACTCAAAGATAGTCAAGATTATTTTCATTTTTTAATTTGTTTTTGATGGATCTCATTGGTCTGCGATGGACTGCACTGAGTAGGGGCCATGTAGGCCTTGGTCTAGCTTAGATTACCAATCCAAATGGGTAGTCTACCAACCACAAAGTAGGACTATCCAACCAATAGGATTGCCTTTCAGTATGCAGTAGTTGTACTAGGAAAAAAGCGTAGTAGACTTATATCCTCCAAAGTAAGGACCAGTTGTTGAGGTGATCTATTGGTGAGACAATGGATTGAACCCAATCTTAGGCTGACTATTGAGTGAATGTCGTTGGGGGACTTAAATTAGCTCAAAGATAGTCAAGATTAAATTTATTTTTTAAAATTATTTTTGATGGATCCCATCAATTTGTGATGGACTGCACTGAGTAGGGTCCATGTAGGCCTTGGTCTACTTTAGGTTTACCAATCCAAAGGGGTAGTCTACCAACCACATAGTAGGACTATCCAACCAAAGGGATTTCCTTTCAGTTTGCAATGGTCAAGTTAAGAAGAAAGCGCTAGGACTCACATCTTTCAAAATAAGGAACCACTAGGGTGATCGGCTACTTCTGCAACAAATTAAACCCGACTTAGGGCAGACTATTGAGTGAATGCTGTTGGAGGACTTAAGTTAGCTCAAAGATAGTTAAGATCAATTTCATTTTTTAATTATTTTTGATGGATCCCATCAGTTTACAATGAACTGCACTGAGTAGGGAGCATATAGGCATTAATTTAACACAGATTTACCAATCTAAAGGGATAGTATACCAACCACATAGTAGGACTATTCAACCAAAGGGATTGCCTTTAGGTTTACAATGGTCAAGTTAAGAAGAAAGTGTGGGGACTCACATCTTCCAAAGTAAGGAACCACTGGGGTGATCGACTGCTTCTGCAATAAATTGAACCCGACTTAGGGCTGACTATTGAGTGAATGTTGCTGGGGGATTTAAATCAGCTCAAAGATTATCAAGATTAATTTCATTTTTAATTATTTTTGATGGATCCCATCAGTTTACGATGGATTGCACTGAGTAGGGGCCATGTAAGCCTTGGTCTAACTTCAGATTTACCAATCTAATGGGAGTAGCTTCCCAGCCAAGGGGAGAACTATCCAACCAAAGGGTGCCTTTTGGTTTATAGTGGTTGATTCAGGGAAGAAATCTCAGGGACTCACATCTTTTCTGAATAGAAGATCGTAGTGACATTCAGGTAACATGTCAACGACCTAGAGCGCACATCGTTATCATGCTAGAAAAATGCATAGTAGACATACATCTTCCAAAGCAAAATAACTATTGGGCCAACTTGCTTGTGGCAAAATAGATTGAACCCAACCTAAGGGCGATGATGGAGAGAGTGCTGACCCAGGGACTCATCTCAACTTAAGTGTGGTCAGGCAATTCCCATAGGGAGTTCTGCTGACAGTGTCCTAAAAATAGGATGCCTGATTAGGAAAGGGACCGCTAAGAAATTGAATTCCTAATCCATAAGCGAATTAATTTATTTGTTTATTTTTTTGTTTATCATCAACCTTGTTGGTTTATGAGGGATCATACTAGGAAAGAGCTTATAATAGCTTAAACTTATCTCAGATTTACTAAACTAAGGGAGAATCTGCTCATCTGCTGAACAAATCTTCCAACCATAGGGATTGCTACTAGGAAAAGGGGATTGTCCAATCCAAGAGTAACCCGGGTAGTGTCTAAATGCGGTCACAAAGGACATGATCCAAATAGAATTCTCGTATGGAGAGGGGCCGCTATGGGCTTTATCCAAAACCTTAGAGAAGATACTATTTATAAGTATTCAGTGGCCAACTCAAGGAGAATGCTCGGAACTCAAATCAGTCAAGAGTGCTACATCTAACAGGTGAGTCATTGTCAACATAGAGAAGATCAACCAATCTAAGGTTTCTGTTAGTTGGCGATAATCAACCTAGGAAGAAAGCATGGGGACTCACATCCTCCTATAGCAAAACTAATTGTCGGGATAGTCTGTCTTCGACTCGATAGGTGCCATCTGACCTAGGGTGACTACTGAGTGAATGCCACTGGGAACTTACATCAACTCAAAAGTAGTCAAGAGGAAAGGAACCACTAGGGTATTATTGGTTTAAAAGAAAATTTTCTATATGGACACCTTCCATCTGTGGGTGAAAAGGCAAGAATATAAAAATTCATCTTTTTAGGACACCATGCAGATTCACAAATGTGCTTATTCAAGTGATCAGATATGTCATCAAGTAATAGTGTACTATCTTAGGAGATAGAAGTCACTACCCTTTAATGGATCTAATCACCTCAATAAGGACCCATAAGGGCAATGAGTCTACATATGTAAATTCTTCCACTACTTTATATAAAAAAATAAAGCAGGATTTATATTAAACCGAGTTCATTAAGTTCCCTACAGGGGCAAGCCCCCATAATTAATTACATCCTAGGGATAGGATCCCTTAGGAATACTCTCGATTAAAATAAATGATCATTGCCTTCAAATATTTTAATAGGAAAGGACTATCAATTGATTAGTTTATTTTGAAGATCAAATGGGATTGATCAAAGAGAGATTTATTATCAAAGTCAAAAGAAAGATAAGTAGGAGGTAGCCACGATGCTAAGAAACCTAGCGAGCATCTTAAACTATCTTATGGTTGGGCTTTACATTTTTGAAGTTGATTTAATTTGTTTGAGTTGCATTTTCCATTTGAAATTTAGGACTTACGATTCATAACACAAAATTATGAAAATGCCTAAGTGGTGAGAAATTATGCTTATTTCCCACAAACGGGAGAAGCAACCTCATAACCTAAATCTAGGGAGCATTAGCGAGGGCCAAATGCACAACCTAAATATAAGGTGAAAATAGGTATTTGATTTTAAACCTAAGCTTTAGGTGAGGTTATGAGTTCTTTATTTTTAGTTTTGAATTATTAGGTTTGGTAAAAGATTTATTTTTTTCCTAAGAGGTTAATCCACATCTTGGTCATACATAAAGCGAGGAATAAACTAGGAAAAGGATGTTAATTAATGCACAAGCTAAACAAATCATCAATCAATTTATAATGTTAAGCGCAAAATAATAAGAGGCTAATTATCGTTGTGCACCACCGCACAAACCCAAAAACAAATTGGGTAGCCAAGCTCTACCATTATAAAACTTAGATTACAAATGAATTAAATATAATTAAGCAAGGAATTCATTGTTATGGGGGTCTTCAAGCTTCATTTCATCTTTCTTCTTTACTTCTTTCTTCTTCTTTTCTTCTTTCTTCTTTGGTTCCTTCATTTGGATGGTTGGAAGGTGGATGCTCCAAAGGCTTCACATGGTACATAAGATGAGATCTTATGACCAATGTTCATCCTAATCCCCATAACAATCATTCCAAAATCCTAATTTCAAATTTACATGGAAAGAAAATAAAATCTTGCAAACACCTACAAAATAAAGGTTAGCTAAATAAACTATCAAATTCCAAGCATGTATATTGTACTTATTACCCCACACATGGGTGACTAAGTCCACCTAGCCTATTGGATTATGCTTAGGAGTATAAGCACATGCACAATAAAAGCATTTATATTTTTATTTATTACAACGCTCCTTAAACACAATCCCCTGCAGACAAAGGTTAGACTAAGATCGTCCTACCATTCATTCTATGCACATACATCCTAACATCCAATTTAAAACATATATCACAAAATAAAAGCAAACATCAAACCATGCACTGTCGTAACCTTAAGCTAGAAGTGGTGACTTAACCTAATGTGTGTGCTTTAAGTTAGACTTTTCTATGTGTGAAGCATGTTCAACTTAAAGGAGGGTTTCATTTAAGTGATTTAATTGTTTTGGATTGATTTTATTTTGTGTTTTGATTAAGTTCAAGTGAATCCTACAATTAATTACTATGTTATAAAGAGAGAGAAAGAGAAGATAATTTCTCTTTCCTTCCCTAACTTAAGTAATTTTAAAGTAGATTCACATTTTAGTTTTGTTTAGTGAATGTTTTGATTAAGTGTTTTAATTAATCCTAAGTTTAGATAAACTCTAAACAAACCCATTCAAAAAGAAAGGCATTATAAGATTAAAAAAATGAACTAAATTCACAAACACACGTCACTTCACTTCTTTCCCAACATGTATAACATGCATATGAATAGATCCTAGTCATACCTATACACACTAAATGGGAATGTTTAGCACACTTTATGATGCATGCCTAGAAAGTTACTTAAGAAAATTTGAATGCATATGATGCATGATTTTCTTAAAGTAGAAAAGGGATTTCTTACCCAATTTTCACATGCACACATGAAAAAAGGCGTAAGTCAGTACAGCACCATTGTTAACCAGATGTGAAAGGTATAAGACCTACTTGGTTCTACTTAAAGCCTCACAACCTTGGGATTGTCCAAACTAATATGCCACTTTCCTTAAAATAAACATGTGTATAAAAGAAATGAATGGAAAAGAAAGAATGCAAAAGTTGGTATTAGTTGATTGATTTTTGTTTATGCAATTTATATGTGCAAGCATAGGTATTCTTTTTAAGTGATAGTGTAGCAATGAATAGGATATGGAATTAGGCAAGTGTTAGGTTCTTTTCAAATGAACCATACATCTTACCAAATCCTAGTAATTATGAGCCAATTAGTTGATTAATTTAAATTCGCAATGCACTTAAGAAGAAAAGTGACTAATGCAATTTGGCTCATGATTAATGGTTAATTAAGCTAATTTCAAAACACCCTCACACATATGAGTTGGGTTTTGATTCCATAATTGAACTTAGGCTATTGAAGACCTAAGCATCTACCCAAAATAGATTAATAAAGTTCAGGAAGGTTTTAGAAATTTTTGAAATTAATTAAGAAAGTAATTAATGAATTAACCCTTAATTAAGAGGGGATTAGGAAAAGAAAAGGGGGGTTTATGGAATAGCTTAGGAGAAATACCCCAAAATTATTCCCTAAGCCTCCTACTCACTAGATCAAACTTCAATCAGCTCTAATAAGGGATTAAAATACTAATCACACCCTTAATTACCCTTAATTATATAAAGAGCATAATTGGGAATGCATTTGTAATTCCACTAATTAAGCCTTAATAAATCCCAAGAAAATTAGGGGAGGTAGAGGTCATCCCCTAAAACATACCCAAGAAGTTTGGGATTAATTATAGGATTAATTAAAGATTAATTAGCAAAATAAAATTTCCATTAAAAGGCAAAATCAGAGAAAGATATAATTCAAAATTTATTAAAACCAATTTTCGAATATTTTAGATTAAATTATCTTTCAGTAAAAATTTACTTCATATTTTTTTTATTTTTATTTAGGGAGGTATAAATTTTTTAAAGCTCATAAGATTAATTAAAATTAATTAACACCTAATTAGTCCCCTTAGCCCACATCTCGACACGCGGCGGTGATGGAAAGCACGCTTTACATGTGTTGCACTATGAGTGGGTCACTTAAACATCCCATCACCATGGCAGTGAGACATGGTTTGATACCCACTGTTAGATCAAGGATCGAATGGCCAGGGATCACCCCATGATTTTAAAAGGATAAAAGGATTTATAAAATGTGCACTTAAACTCGGTTGTCCATCCAAAATGTGTGGATGGACGATTGGGATTATCCTTGTTCATCCCTGAGGATTAGTGGAGATCCCATGATCCAAGGGAAGATCTGAGCTCTATCAAGCTCGGAATGCAATGAAAACTTGTACACACCATCTAACCCTAATGGTAATTCTATCCAACAATGGAATTCTCATGCCATGACACTTTCTTTTACAAAGGACCAACACCTCCTAACTCTAATGGTCAAAAAATTTCATACCTCGGTGGAGGTGATCATCGGTGCTCGATTCCCTTGGAGGAGTTTGTTTGGTTAAGACAAAACTATGTTGAGAGAATTAGCTCATGTGGTTGGGTAGTTTGCTCTATAGACCAACTCCCCTTGCTCCCCTTTGCAGCTTCGATCAATTGAACTCCTCCTTGCCTTGGGAAGTTGTGTGAAGGCTTGGGTGCACTCGACTTAGCCCCCTAATGGAATGTGCAAAGAGAATTGAAGTGGTTTTGAGTGAAGAGGAAGTTGAGGATTCAATGGAGCTCCCCTGTTTTCACTGTTCAAAAATTGAGAATGGGAAAAATGGTTAGAGCTCTAGGAGGCTAGGAATCACTCCCTGATGGCTCCTAACACTCTCCCTTACTCAATCGACAATGAGGATGTGTGAATTTAATTGATTTAGGGGGAGATATATCTCCCCCTATGGCAATTGGATTGCCGAAGCTATGACTACCATATTGATCCAAATGGCCATATGGAAATGGTTGTTTGGGCTATTTGAAGTGGGCACATGGTCAGTTTCAGCCAAAGAGTGGATTGGTAACTTCCCATGTGTTTCAAATCAAGTGGAGGGAGGTTTTCAAATTGGACAATTTGAGCTATGGGGTCAATTTTGTACTTGGGTCCATTTGGTAAAATCAAAACCCATTGGGTTGGGTGCACCACCCTCCATAGGGTTCACTTGACCTATTAGGAAGGTATCAAGTTGATATGAAGAGGGCTTGACCAAATTCCCCATGGATTTAATAAATATTTGTTCTATGGCCTGGGGGTAGAATGGTTATTTGGCTGATTTTTGGATTTGAATATGTTGGGTATGTTGACAAAATAGGTTTGGCCAAGTTTTATTGGATTTGGAGTTCATTTGATATGGTTTGGCTCATGTTGACCCATTTAGGTCAAAATGGGTCAACTTGGGTCAAGTTGAACAATTGGTCAAATTAGGTCAAACCAAAGGTTGGGTCAAGTTCATATGACCATTTGAAATGTTTTGGTGGTTTTGGTTTGATTCAATTTAGTATAGGTTTGGATTTGTCTCATATGACTTCATTTAGGTCAAATGGGTCAAGTTAACCAATTTGACCCATTTGACCTATTTGAGCTAGGTCATGGGTAGGTTTAGGTTTGGTTAGTCATATGAAGTGAATTGGTATCTTTGTTTCTAATCAATTTTGGTTAAGTTTGATTTTGGCTCAACATGACCCCTTTAGGTCAAGTTGGGTTCAAGTTCAATTGAGCTAGGTTAGGTCTAGTTGGCCAATTGAGGCTTTGGTCAAGTTCAACAACTGATTTGGAATGAATTTGACCCATTGATTTCAATCAATTTGGCTTAGATCAAGTTTTGACATATTTTGACCCTTTAGGTCAAGTTGGGTCAAGTGGCCAATTGGGCTAGGTTTGGCTCAAATGTTGACTTTGTCAAGTTCAAACATAGTTCATGAATGAACTTAGATCAATGGTTTCAATCAATTTGGCATTTGGTGAATTTTGGTTATGCTAGGTTTCATTTTAGCTAATTGTTGACTTGGTCAACCTTTATGTTTCACTTGGTTTGACCCAATTTGATTGATTGATCATCCCATGATGATTATCGGTCATGATGATGCATAGGTGAGTTTGATTCAATCCAATTTGGTTAGGATTAGAATTTGGCTCATAAGGGTGCTTTAGGTCACTTTGGATCAAGTGAGCCTAAGTGGGTCAAATGGCTTGGTCAAAGCTTGATTTGAGTTTGATTGAACTTTTATATGGACTTATGATTGAAATATAAATTCTTTTACAAGTGGTTTGAAGTCAAATGGGTTTGATTCATTTGGCAATTTCATATTAAAAAAAAAGAATATGAATTGATTTGGGGTTTGATTTTTGAATTGGATTTTAATTTAGTGATTGAAGTTTGTATTTACATTTGAATTCATGATTGTAGGGTTGATTGAATCATAAGTAAAATCAAGAGTTTGGCTTGATTTGAAGTTGATCTCACTAAGTTCAAGAATTTGACTTAAAAGGCTTAGGTTGAATTTTGAAAGGATTTGAGTTTGATTTTTGGAATTGGTTTTTATTGTTTGAATTTATATTTCATTTATATATGTAATATAAATGAGAATATAAATGGATCATGTGAAAATTTAATGAATTTGAAGTGATTTTGCACATCATCTAGGCTAAGTCTATTAAGAGGGAACTTAAAGGACTTCAGAAATTTTGAATTTTGAATTTTGAATTTTTTGAATTTGGTTTGATTGATTTGTATTTATATTTCATTTATATAAATGAGAATATAAAAGAGTTATGAGAAAATCTCATGAATTTGAATTGATTTGATCATGATTAATATGAAGTCCATAAAGGAAAACTTAAAGGACTTTGGAAAATTTTATGAATTGATTTTGAATTTTGAGTTTAGTTTGATTGGTTTGAATTTATATTTCATTTATATATGTGTGAGTTATGAGAAAATCTCAAGTATTCAATTTGATTTGTGGATGATTTTGGCTAAGTCCTTAAGAGAGGATTACGGGCTTAAGAAAAATTTGGAGTTTGAAATTTCATTCATGGGTTTCAATCAAGGATTTCGATTATGGATTTCAATCACATGGAGTTGATTTGAGTTTGGAGAAAATCAAATAATATTGATTTGGAGTTTGACTTGAAGGAAGGAAGGTGAGGAATGGTTCAAGCTAATGGTAAGAAAATTTTTTTCACCCAGGCATGACCTATTCTTATGGCTAACTCTTCTAAGTCTCTAGGGCTAGGTTGAGTGTCCACCTAATCACTAGATGTGCCTTAAGACTAAGGATCTCTTAGTATCTAAGAGAAGCCCTATGTCAAAGTTAGAGGGGTTGAGAGCTCATCCTATAATGAGATCAACAAGGGTGCCCAATAGGCGTGGTGTGACTCACAAGGAACACCACACATATTAGTGTTGACCAAAATGATCAACAACACCGAGAGATCATAAGCACTAATAGAAACAATCTATCTTTAACCCAAGGTGTAGAAAGAATCCAGAGCTTAGTGCAATGTGGCTCTACTTATGTCCAAGACATAATTGAGAGGGGGAAAATCCACTAAGGGATAGAGTGTGAACCTTCCACTAGGGAAGCAAGTTCAAGTCATCCACCAGGGAATGAGAGGTTTGATTTGATTTGAGGTCTCACTGGGGAAGAGGGTTGAATTTGTTTCAATTTGTTGTTTGTTTAATTGTGTTTATTTTCACTCTACTGGGGATAGAAAAGTGAACTCTCTATTAGGGAAGCAAGTTCAAATCATCCACAAGAGAGGGGTTGTGAAATCTACTGAGGGATTAGAATCCTAGATCCACTGTGGAACTAGAAAGACTTGCATCTCACTGAGCAGAAGCAAAAGACTTGATTTAGATTAATTTATTATTTTTATTTGTTTCATATTTTTAGATTTTGGATTTTGAGATGAACCCTATTGGTTTGGGATGGTTTGCAATAAGTAGGAGCCAAGGTGGCTTATGTCTAACTCAGAATTACTAATCCAAAGGGGTAGTCTACCAAACACACATAGAATAGCAAAAAAAGGTATGTCTTTTATGCGAATTATGTATAAAAGCATAGTAGACATAATCCAAAGTAGAGATTGTTGGGGTAATCTATTTACAAGGCAACAGATTGAACCCAACCTATGGTTGACTCCTGAGTGAATGTCACAAGGGGACTTAGATCAGCTCAAAGATAGTCAAAATTAATTTTATTTTTTTAGTTTGATTTTGATTATGATGGATCTCATTGGTTTCTGATGAATTGCACTGAGTAAGGGCCATGGAGACCTAGACCTAACTAAGATTTCCCAATCCAAAGGGAGTAGTCTACCAAAAAGTAGGACTATCCAACCAAAAGAAGTGCCTTTCAATTTGTAATGGTCAAGTTAGGAAGAAAGAGCAGGACTCACATCTCCCAAAATAAGGAACCACTTGAGTGATCGTTTGCTTTGGGAAACAAATCGAACCCGACCTAGGGCTGACTATTGAGTGAATGCCGCTAGGGGACTTAAATCAGCTCAAGTATAGTTAAAGATTGATTTCATTTTAAATTTATTTTGATGGATTCCATTAGTTTGTGATGGATCAAAATAAAGAGCGGATCTTTGCCTAAACCTATCTCAGATTTACTAAACCAAAGGGAGTAGCTTCCCGGCCAATGGGAGAACTATCTGACCAAAGGAGTGCCTTTCAGTTTGCAATGATCGATTGAAGGGAAGAAAGCTCAGGGACTCACATCTTCCACTACCAAATACCACTGAGGTGATCAATTATTTTGGGCAACAAATCAAACTCGACCAAGGGCTGCCCATCAGTTTGCAACAATCATGCTAGAAAGAAGGCGTCGTAGTCTTACATATTCCAAAGAGGAATGACTATCAGGGTAACCTGCTTGTGGAAAAATAGATTGAACCCGACCTAAGGGAGACTACGGAGTGAGTATCGACCAATTTATCTTAAAGTAGTCGCAATTCTATAAGGAGTTTTCTGACCACTAAAGATAGGATGCCTACTTGGGAAAAAGGGCCCTTTAGGGGCTTGAATTCCTAATCCACAAGAAAATATATTTTTTTTGTTTGTTTAGTTTATTTTATTATGGACCCTATTAGTTTTTGAGGGATCAAACTGAGAAGGAGCTTATATCAGCCTAGATATATCCCAGATTTATTGAACCAAGGGAGAATATGCTCATCCACTAAACAAATTCTCCAACATGGGTGGCTACTAGGAAAGGGGGACTATCCAATCCAAAAGTAACCCGGTAGTGTCTAAATGTGTTCACAAATGATGTGATCCAAATAGTGCAGGTAGGGATGCAACGCTTAATCCAAAACCACAGAAAATGACATGGCTAGTCATATTCAATAGGTATACTCAAGGAGAAAGCTGGGCATTCACATCTTTCCAAGGGTGATCTTTGTCGGCATAGTGAACATCAACCAACCTATGGTGTCCATCAGTTTGCAATAATCAGTCTAGGAAGAAAGCTCGAGGACTCACATCCTCTATAACCCATTGGGATAGTCATCTTACTCGACATGTGACCACCACTCTTGAGTGAATGTCATTGGGGGACTTATATCGACTCAAATGTAGTCAAGAGGAAAGGATCCTCTGGGGGACTTATCCCAAACTTTAAATATACTCGACCTAGTTAGAGCATGATGGCTAGTTCAAGAAGAATGCACAGGGACTCACATCTTCTTAAGCAAAGTCAACAAGAGGTAACTTATGGCTAGGTAACAAAGTCTATCATACTAATAAGGTGCTCATTGATTTTTAATGATCAAGTTAGAAAGAAAGCTTAGGGACTCACATCTTCTAAACAAGTGACCATTAGGGTAACATACTAGCAAGATAGCATTTAGACCTAACCAGGAGCAGCTAATGAGTGAGTACCACAGGGGGCTTGCTCCCACATCAAAATAGCTCAAGATAAAAGATTTGTGTTTATTTTATGCATGTGTTAAAAGGAATAGGATTCCTCTGGGGGACTCTTACACTTACCTTAAATACACTAGGGGATTTTGATGAAATGGTGCCACAGATGAAAAAAAGATTCCCACTAAGAAAGGATGCCACTTAGGTTCTCTCACACCTATCTTAGGTCTGCTAATCGAAATAGGATGCCTCTCGAGTTCTCTTACTCTTATTCTAAAAGCATCAGGAGATTGTGTTTGTATTGTGAAAGAGATATAGAATGCCACTGGGGACCATTACACCTACCATACACATCACGGTGGATTCGCAAGATAAGCAAACAATGCTTCGAAAGAAGAGAAGATTTGATGAATGGAATCAAATTTTTATTCCTTTTATTAATAATTATTTTCAAACATGATTTGTTTCATGGGTAATATTTCTTTAGATAGAGCCCATTAATTGGAAGCATCGGGTGTTCTCATTTACAATTAATAAGCTGATAAGATCCTCCATGGTAGGCCTTTTCTATGACATAGGGGCCTTCCCAAGTGGGTTCAAACTTGCCTCCCATCTTTTGACAGGCAACAATTGGTCTCCTTAGGACTAACACAAGTTCTCCTACTTGGAAAGACCTAGGGCGGACCAACTTATGGTAAGCTTGAATCATTTTGGCTTTGTACAACTCGAGATTTTAGCATGCCTATAGGCAACTTTCCTCCAAACCTTCAAGCTCTTTACTTTGCATATAGTGATCTTGCTACCCATGCTATCCTTAGTGATGGGAGTTAAACTTCTAAAGGTAGAAACTGAGACCCATACACTAAGGAAAATGAGGTAAGTTAGAGTCTTGTATGTGTGGTAGGCCCGTCATCAACCAACTACTCATTCCACTATTTATTATCATCAAGAGTCTTCTTCAATATCTAGATGAGAGTTTTATTGAATGCTTCTGCTAAGCCAACTATTCTGGGGTAGTAGATAGTTGAGTATCTATAATCTATACTGTATCTTCTAGCAAAGCTATTGATCTTCATTCTTTTGAATATAGTACCATAATCAAATATAATTCATCAAGGCATCCCAAACCTATATACGATATGGTTCCTAAAAAATTGAAGCACATGCTGAGCTGTGACCTCTCTGAGTGGGATGGCTTCCGCCCATTTGGAAAAGTAGTCGATGGCAGCTAAGATGAACCGATGACCCATGGAAAAAGAAGGATTGATCAGACCACAATGTCGGTACCCCAACACTCAAATGGTCATGAGGCCAATGTAGGGTGTAGAATATTGGGTGGTTGGTGGACACACCATATCGGCATGGTTCTACTCCATCTGTCTGTAATCATCAAAGGCTAAAGTCTCATAGTCTTGATCATCTTCATCTTTGATTGGATTGATGTCTACATCCTTATAATTCCATGGGTTTCATGTTTGTCTAAACAATGTAACCACATTTGGTCAAAGGACCGTTGGCATAAGGTGCCATCAACAAGAACATAGGAGAGAGCTCTCTATTTCACCTGATAGGCTTATGACTTTTCTTGAGGTAGTTTGTCGGTATTCAAGTAATCTATGAACAATTGCATCTAATCTAGTTCCTTGTCCATTTTGGCAACGATAACCTTCCCTTCAAGAGAAAGTCTCTCGATGAGTTCAGCATCAATAAGGGATATGACTTGTCTATTTTAGACCCTTATTGAAATGGACTCATCTTTCGGACATGCCAATTCTTTGGCAAGCTTGGCCAAAGCATCTGCTACATCATTCTCTGCTCGGGGAACCTTGTATATGGTGACTTTAGGAATTTGGGTCAACAACTTTATTGTATGCTCATAGTAATGATGAATTTTTGGTTTGAGAACCTTGTAGGACCCGATAATCTAGTTGATGACCAACTGAGAATCCCCAAAGATGTTGATGCTCTTGATACTGATAGTGATGGCTAACTCTAGACTGATAGTCAAAGCCTCATACTCAACTTTGTTGTTGGTGTAGGGGTTTGAAAGATAGTATGAGAATCTCATCACATCGTGATCTAGAGTTTGGAGAATTATTCCTACCCCTGTCATTCCTGGGAGAATAGATCATGGTGCTTCCATTTTGTGAAAAGAAGTTGTATCATCAAAATACATTTCCCATAGATGGTTACAGGCCTCCCTTTAGTTCATGATTTGTTCACCAAGAAGATTATCACTAAGCGGAGAACCAGTAGGAAGTGGGTGTGCTTTTAAGAAATCCATTAGTGTCAGTCCTTTTACCGCACGGAGGTGTACAAATGTGATATCAAACTGTGATAGAATCATGGACCAGTGTCCCAAACATTCAGATAGTATTGGTCGTGTCATGAGATATTGCACTGCATTTGTTTTAGAGATCAAGTTCACCTTATGAGAAAGCATATAATGTCATAGGTTTTGGAAAGCAAAGATCAAAGCTACGCAATGTTTCTCAATAGGTAGTTAATTTTAGCAAGAATCAGATGAAGGTTGAGATAGTAGAGTGCTCTCCTTCCCTTCATCATTTTCTTGGACCAACAAAGTATCAAGAGAGTCATCTAATGCAGTAGTATAGAAGATGAGTGCCTTCCCTAGATAGGTGCTGCTAGAACTAGCGGCTTCACCAAATACTATTTGATGTCTATAAAAGCATGCTGACACTTATCATCCCACCTGAATTTGGCATCCTTTTTGACAAGTGCTGAGAATGGCTTGCATCTCCCCAATAGGTTGGAGATAAAGCATCTTAGATATACCATCATTGAAAGGATCTAAGTAGAGTTAAACTCTTAGGAGGTGGCATTTTTAAGATAGTTTTAATCTTTTCAGGATCTATTTCTATACCCCAATGTCAAACAACAAACCCAAGGAATTTCCCTGAAGCTACTCTGAATGCACACTTCAGAGGATTCATTTTGAGGTTATATTATCTTAATTATTCAAAAACTACTCTCAAGTCAAAGAGGTGGTCTTCTTTTTCTCTGCTCTTTACTACTAGATCATCAACGTAGCACTCAACTTGATGATGGATGTTCATTGAAGATCTCGAGTCATGGGTTGGTATGTAGCACCCAATTTTTTAAGGCGAAAGGCATGACCCTATAACTAAAGATTGATCGATGGTTTAGAAAGTAGTGTTTCTTTCATCTTCAAGAGACATATTGATTTGGTTATAACGGACCCATCCATGAAAGAGAAGACTGCATGAGATGAGGCGATGTCCACCATTAACTCTAGTATAAGAAGATGAAACTCATTGATAGGACATGCCTTATTTAAGTCCCTAAAATTGATGCATATGCTAATTTGTCCATTCTTCCTCTTAACTGTTATGACACTGGCTAACCAGGTAGGATATTTTTCTTCCCTGATGAAACCTGCATCGATCAGTTTCTTGACTTCAGAAACTACCAGTTGTTCAATTTCTAATTACATGTGTCTAGGAGCTTGCTTGATAGGGGTAGCATTAGGATCTATTGCTAGCTTGTGGACTACTATGTTAAGAGATAATCCGAGCATCACTTCATACTCCATGCAAAGAGATCTTTAAACTCTATCAATAGCCTAACTAAGTCATTGGTTTCTTCTTCATTCAGCAATGAACTGATGTATGTCAGCGTGGATTTTCTTCTGTCCCGAGGTTGATTTCTTTAAGCTTGTCTATTATTGAATGAATCTTCTCTTCAAATTCTGCCGGTGCCTCTTTGATTTGAAGATCATATGAATCATCTAAGATTTCTAAACACATATTCTCATAAGTGTTGGGGTTGTGAGAAGCTCCAAATGATTAGTAACAACTAAGTAGTAATCTTCATCATCGACCAGACCCACTGTACCGAATCCTAATCTTGCTCTTGATTGTGCTTCCATTCCTGTATTGTTCTATAGCTTTTCAAAGTACTCGACCTATGCTTGGACCATGTAAATCTTTTTGTATAAGATTATGAACACAAGGCGAGTAAAAGTCAAATAATTCATTAATTCTTTAAAAGTATCCTCCTCAAGTTCTACATCAACTTTAGGACTTGAGGATGATGATCCCAAAAAGAACCTCTTCTGCTTCAACTTTATGAGATGTAATTCGAATTAGAGCTAAGGTTCCTAGCTGCTTCCTAATAGTTTCACATAAACTAGATTTGAATACTTTATTTTGTCTAGAGGCCTGGTCTTCATCTCTGCCTAGATCAAAGTCACCTCCAATGGAACCCCAGAGGGGTTTGGTATACTAATCACATTAGACTCATCCTTCGAACTGGATTCCAAGTCTATATGAATAGTAAGGGTACTCATGAACTGAAACATGACCTCTGTTGGCTAATGGCCAACAGGTCTCCACCTCGCCTCTATTTCTGCCTCACTGGTGGAGGTTGAGCCATCCTACCCACATGTCCATATGATGGAATGAATTGTGGGTGGAATGTAATATGGATTCTTCAATTCCCCTTTCTTGTTCACTTGGATTTCCATTTTTCTTTTCATTTTCTTTTATCTTTTTTTTTCTTTCAATTTTTTCTTTTTTGCTTTTGCATTTGAATTTTTTCCAAGTTCACGAGAAAGGGTGTTTTGAGGAAGATAGTAGGTTGCATCCTCATAAATCTCAACTTCTCTAATTGAAAATGGCTTTTCATCTCCATTGACATGGTATTCAATTCCATATTTACTGAACTTGATGAACTGATGGAGAGTGGATGGAATGATCTTGTTCTAATGTATCCAAGGCATACTGAGCAAAGCAGTGAATGAAGTATTCAAATCAATGATGTAAAACTTTGCTTCAGTCTTCCAATCACCTATCTCCAAAGGTAACACTATGGAACCTAAAGCCCACTCACCTTGTTCATTGAATCCTCTCAACATCATCCGATCTCCTCAAAGTGTGGAGATGTCAATCCTCAAATACAAGGGTCTTTAGTCTAATAATGTTCCGATGCACTTGGATCCATGAGAACGGCGGTGAACTGTCCATGTCCATTATGATGTAGAGGGGACGGTTAAGCTCCAAGTCCCCAAGAAGAAGGTCTTCATCTATGAAGGTGATCCCTTTAGCTTTTTTTGTATAATGTCCCTCCTCACCTATAGTGGTCAGCTGAGCTTAGCATATTTCAAGATCAAGGAGAGCCTTGATTAGTGATTCCCTCATCTCTTTAGATAAGACAAGAGCATCGTATATTCTTAGCTTAGATGGCAACTTTCTTAGATGAGAAAGGATATTGTAGTCCACCTTGGTGGTCCTCCACAAGCATATCCAAGGGTGGAGC
This sequence comes from Cymbidium sinense, assembly GCA_021442155.1. Lineage (NCBI taxonomy): Eukaryota > Viridiplantae > Streptophyta > Magnoliopsida > Asparagales > Orchidaceae > Cymbidium > Cymbidium sinense. Next base: position 11,288,014 of record CM038226.1, read on the forward strand.
ATCCTATGGAGGGGCTTCTCGATCTTGTACAATGACTTTTCCTCATCTTGAGGTGCTAGGAGGTAGAACCTTACCACTATGGAGGTTGACTTGGTGATCTCTTGTGGCGGGTAATGGAAGGTTCTACACGCACATCGCTCACCTACGACTTCTCCTATGGGACCCTCTGGATGATTCCAAGTCTATCTCAAGAGTGAACCCATAGTATTCAGAGTAGGAAAGTTTAACTCTGAATCAGAAAGAGGAAGATCAAAATTGTTATAGTTATTTTGACTTGAAGAGTTATCATTAGGAATAGAAGAAGACAACCCATCATAAGTGACACAGATGTAATTCAAACTAGCTTTATTCTTCAATTTCTTAGAATTTTTTGGAGGTACAAATTAGAAATCAAGTAAAGTAAATGGGGTAAGGGATTGCATGCCCTTATTTGTTGATACAAGAGTTCTACTAGTAGAGGAAGTAGAGCTAACTGAAGTGGAAGAAGTCATCGGTGTGGAAGCTGCAACTGTAAACTAGAGGCTAGACTTGATCGTTGGCTATGCTAATGGGCTATCCGGTGACACATCCGCTCTGTCTGCTGAGCTCCCTCTTTCCTTGAGTTGGCACTGGAATTTTGCAAACCTTCTTTGGTGTTGGAGGTTTGAGCTGACTCAAGCACCTACAAAGAAAGCTTCTTGATCTTTTGGACGATCTTCTTAGAGGTTTTGGATAAAGAAATATCCCAACCTTCTTTAGTTTTGGTAGAATCAAATGTATCCCCAAGGATTACCCTAATGGAACTAAATGGTTATTCCATAAGGTATTCCTTTGGGATAACTATAGCACTGATCTTGAAGTTGTGTTCAAGCTAGTCCTTGAATATGAAGCAATCCTCTAAAACATGGCCTAGCATATGGTGGTAGGGCTAAAAGTTAGGATCATGGATTTTTCCTACTTCCTCCGGTCTCCTAGGTTCAGGTAGCTAAAATCAGGCTTCTTTAAGAGGTTCTTAAATATTTTCTTGATTACCTCCCTCTTAAAAGAATAAGGTTTGTTAAGCTTATCTAAAAGAGTAGGTGGACCATAGCTGGTATATGTGCCACTGGTAGTATGGGAGGAGGGTCTGGCCATGGAGAGGCTGTATGGAGGCTAGGTCGGTGGTGACAAAGGAGGTGGAGGCTGCTGAGGTTCTGGTCTCTAACACTGATCTCTAGCCAGTTGGTTCCCCTTATCTACCATTATCACTATCCCCAGCTTCTTTTCATAGACCTTCTGTGGATTCTTCTTAGGCAACTGATCTTGAAAGGCAACTGTTTGGCCTTTCCTTGTAAACTAGCTGCCTTGTTGATTATCTTCTCAAATATTTTGATAGTAAAGCCCTTAAACATGAAGCGGGCCATGGATATTCTTTAAAAGAATTTCAATGGAATGTTATTCAGGCAGTTATGGATCGCATTTCATACTCAAGTTACACCATCGAAGAATATAATCAATAAGGGACTCACCTGGGTGATGTTGTGCTACAATGAGATCACTTACAGTAACCCTTTGCTGAGCTCCAACAACCCCTTGATAAAGAGTTGCTCTAACTCAGTAAATGTATTTATTGAACCATTGGGCGTTAGTATACCAGTCAAAAGTTATCCCAACTAAGCTACTAACGAAGAGGAAGACAAGTAAAGCATCACTACCACCGGTGCTACAAAAATTGGCCCTCAAGTGTGCTATGTGTTGCCTTGGGTTTTCACTACCATCAAAGCATTTGAAAGAAGGTGGCATGAAACCCTTAATATATTGCATTGAATTGAATTCCTCTAGGTAGGGTCTACCCTTTGGATGATCCTACTTGAGCCAGCTTCCTTCACTTGATCATATGGATATGTCTTTTTCTTGTATTACTTTCACTATCTTCCTATATATGCTAGTGCTACCTTGCTCAATGAGAGGTAAGGTCTTGGGTCCAAGACATGCACTAACTCGGATGTAGCTATGATAGGGAACTAGGGGCTTATTTTTGAAATCAAACTCGCTAACAAGTCCTCAAGCTACTTTGCCATCCTATCTATCTTTCAATCTTTTTGTTTTAATTATGCTAGGAGGTGTTGATGTGAATGGGCTATGTCTTCTTGTTCGGCATCATCATCTTCCATAGCCTGTTGCTCATTGAGAAGAGATCCTCTGGTATCAACTATACAGCTTCCAACTGAGTCTCCCAACAAATCAACTTAATTGGGATCGAAGCTAACTTTCTCCTCATCTGACCAATCATATCCTAGAATTTTCTTCTTTTTCATGAAATAATGTGCCACTATCTCATCTGAAGAATGATCAATCTGAGTAGGTACAAATATCTTCAGCTGACTGGTGTGATAGCTATCGTACATTGAGAGGCATCGGACCTCACCTACCACTAGAGAGTCAATCATATGAGGACTGTACTCACTAGATGAAAGACAGTCCTGACTGTCACTAGGTATGATAGGGGTTACATTCCTAGGATGTTCCACTATCCTTAGTGCAGTTGAGCTATCATCTGCAACCTCTGAAATAACTGTTAGAATCTTCACATCCTGCTGAACTGGCAGAGTTGGTGAAAGGATGACCACTATGCTTCATGGTCACCACTCCTTCTGCACCACTACTGGGGTAGAAGGTTGAGCAGGAGAGCTCAGCTTCTCCATAATAGGCAGTGTAGATGGGGTAGGATCCCTCAGTCATAGTCGGATCACCAACGGGGTGCGCTTCTCCCTGATTATGGCCTTCATGGCCTTTGATGAAACTAGAGAAGCTATGACTTGGACTGGTGATGGCAGAAGGGGGGTAGAGCAATGTGATAGAAACACCGACTCTATGCACAAGCTATCCTCTGATGGTCCTAGTAAGTAGGATCTTATATGGTTGGTGTGGTAGCGGCGCTGGAAAATCTAAGTGCAAAAGCATCGGGCTAAACTCGCCTCTACTGGTAATGTGAGGTATGGGCCTCTCGCCCTCTCGATGGATATGTTTCCCCTATGGATGATGGATCTTAGATCAAATTAAGCTCACTCACGAGCGTCCATAAGCTCACCTACCTGGCAAGATCGGGAGTACAACCTCTTGCTCCTAGCTTCGGCTTATCGATCACCATGGAGGTGATGTGAATCCTCTAACATCCTCTCGACCCAAAGAGGATGGATGGTTTGTTGTAATAAGTGGTAAAATAGGAAACTCCTCAATAGTTGAGCGGTGCCTCCTCCAATCCTAGTGTGATACCGCTTGATCATGCAATTTTAGTTCCTTCATTGCTTTCTGGTAGGATGGGATGAGTGAGAACTAGACCCATACTCAAAAGTAGGGAGGCAATCCTTGAGATTAGGGGAGCCTAACCCTTAGAGGGTACAGATGAGAGGGAGTTAGCCCTCACTGGGCAACAGAAACCACACACTAAAGCGGGGGCATGCATGTACAAGCGGTGGGACTACCACTTTCTTTCTCTTCAATGAGGAGAGTCATCGAGGGTAGATCAATCACGGATGATCGACTTACCCCAGCCATGGTCCTACTTCGAGGGGAGTGCCCTCACATGTAATCCTCGCTCCCTCAAATCCCCTACCGAAGTGGATAAGATGTGTATGATCCAATCAGGGGAAGTTGGCTTGGTCCAAAGCCAAATCCATACCATTAGGAAAAGTGAAAACTAATGTTTGAGCCATTCTCAAATTGTAGAAAAATTGAATTGTCATTGTACTATAATTGATGGTGAGAATCTGCAATAGAAATGAGCTTGGATCAGATTTCTGTCTTTGTTGATTTTTGAATTTGAATTTGAAAATTTGAACCCACATCCAACATCTTGGAAATGTTAAGTGGGGTTCAAATGGATTTGAAAATATTTAGAAATTTGATTGAAAGAGGAATTTTTTAATATAAATCCAACTTCAACAAATTTGGATATGTTGAGAGATGGATTCAAATAATTTGAGAAGGATGCTTCCATAGGTTCATGTTTGTTTGAATTTAGATTTTTGTTTTATTTGAAGACCCTTTCCTTTAACAAATTTGGGTATGTTAAAGTAAGGGTCAATTGATTTTGTTTTTTTTTTCTGATTTTTGGAATTTTACTTACTTAGCAAATTTGGATATGCTAAGTGAAGTGGTTTTGAAAATAATTGTTTCTTTTTGTGAGTTGTTGTTTGATTTTGAAAATTTCAAATTCTTTCTTAGCAAATTTGGGTATGCTAAGTGGAAGAACCCAAGTGTGTTTTGTTTGATTTTTGAAAATAGGATTCTTAGCAAATTTGGGTATGCTAAGAAAATCCTAAGTGTTTCATTTGTTTATTTTGAATGTTTTGATATTTGAAAAGTAGGATCCTTAGCAAATTTAGGTATTAAGAAATCCTAAGTGTTTCATTTGTGTTTTGATTTGTTTGAAAGTGGAGACTTTACTTTAGAAAATATGATATGCTAAGGATGAAGTTCCACTTAGTTTTATGAAATGAAAATTTCACTTAGCAAATTTTAGTATGCTAAATGAAATTCTAAATGATGTGTTCAAAATTTTTGATTTGGTTTGGTTTTGAAAATGGAAACTTCTCTTTAGCAAATTTGGTATGCTAAAGAATGAAGTTCCAAAAGTGTTTGAAGATTTTTTTTTTTAATTTGGAGACTTCACCTAACAATTTTGAGTATGCTAAATGAAGTTCCAAATATGTTTTAGGAAAATTTTTGATTTTGAATTTGGAGACTTTACTTAGCAATTTTGAGTATGCTAAATGAAGTTCCAAAATGTGTTTGAAAATTTTTTTGGTTTTGAATTTGGAGAATTCACTTAGCAAATTTGAATATGCTAAATGAAGTTCCAAATAGTTATTTGAATTTGTTTTTTTATTTTAGATTTGGAGACCTAACTTAACAAATTTGAGTATGTTAAATGAAGTTGCAAAAGTGCTTGAATATTTTTGATTTTGTATTTGGAGACTTCACTTAGAAAATTTGAGTATGCTAAATGAAGTTCCAAATGTGTTTGAAATTATTTGATTTTGGATTTGGAGACTTCACTTAGAAAATTTGAGTATGCTAAATGAAGTTCCAAAATGTGTTTGAAAATATTTGATTTTGAATTTGGAGATTCACTTAGCAAATTTGAGTATGCTAAATGAAGTTACAAATGTGTTTGAAGATTTTTGATTTTGAATTTAGAGACTTCACTTAGCAAATTTGAGTATGCTAAATGAAGTTCCAAATATGTTTGAAGAATTTTGATTTTGGATTTGGAGACTTTACTTAGCAAATTTGAGTATGCTAAATGAAGTTCCAAAAATGTGTTTGAAAATTTTGTTTTGAATTTGGTGACTTCACGTACCAAATTTGAGTATGCTAAATGAAGTTCCAAATGTGTTTGAAATTTTGAAAATATGATTGTTAATTTTGTTTTAAAAGAGGACTTCCATTCAACAAATTTGGGTATGTATGAATGGAGTTCAATCTTATTTTTGAAATATAAAAATTTTGTTTTGTGTGTAATTATTACTTTTGAAAGAGGGAATTCCAATTTAATAATATGTGGGATATGTTTAAGTGAGATTTCCAAATGATGTTATTTTTAGTTGGGAATGAAATCTTCATTCAATAAATTTGAGTATATTAAATGAATATGTTCATATGTGCTTTTGAAAAAATTAATTTTGTTTGGAAATGAAACTTACAATCAATAGGTGTGAGTGTATTGAATGGAAAGGTTCATGTGTGCTTTTTGAAAGTTTTAATTTTTATTTTGATTTTGATTTTTGGAAAGATGATTGTTCATTTTATTTTGAAAATGAAATCTTCATCAAAGTGAATTGAAATAAGATGTTCATTTGTGCTTTTGGAAAAGATTGTTAGTTTTAATTTTGCAAATTCCTACATGTAACAATTATGAGAATTGTTAAATGAGGGTGATAAAATTCTTGAGGAACATATTTTATTAGGTGCATTTTTGAAAGGCTTTTGAAAAGCAAAGTTCTTGTTGAAAATTTATTTTGTTTTTATTGTTTTACAATGAACCTTTCCTTGTCATAAAAATGATAAGGACGAAGTCTTTAAATATTTTCTTTTTTTATTTAGATATTTTTATTTTTACTCATTGAAGAACAAGGGTTTTAAGACCAACATGAGGTCCTAAAACCTAAAGATGTTGGCTAACTCAACTTAAGAATGAAATAAGCTAAGTGCCAATGGAAAGAAAGATAGTCTCAAATTCATACCAAAGTACAAACCCACTATATGATACAGACAATGATCATTTAGATGGAGAGAGGAATCCCAGTAGTCAAAAAAATCTGTTGGTTTAAAGAAAATTTTATATATGGTCACCTTCCATATGTGGGTGAAAATGCAAAAATATAAAAATTCATCTTTTTGGAATGCCACGCAGATCTACAGATGTGCATATTCAGGTGATTAGGTACGTCATCAAGGAATAATGTAGTATCTCAGGAGATAGAAGTCACTACCCTTTAATGGACCTAATCACCTCAATAAGGACTCTTAAGGAAAATGAGTCTACATATGTACCAAGATTCTTCCCTACTTTACATGAAAAGTAAAATGTATTTATTTTAAAGTTGAGTTCATTAAGTTCCCTGAGCCCCATAGTTAATTACATCCAGGGGCGGGATCCCTTAGGAATACTCTCGATCAAGGTAAATAATCATTGTCTTCAAAGATTTCAATAGGAAAGGACTATCAATCGATTAGTTTATTTTGAAGATAAAATGGGATTGATCTAAGAGAGATTTATTATCGAATCCAAAAGAAAGATAAGTAGGAGGTACCTATGATGCTAGAAAACCTATGAGCATCAAACTATCCTATGGTTTGGCTTTACATTTTTTAAATTGATTTAATTTATTTGAGTTGCATTTTTCATTAGAAAATTAGGACTTATGATTCCATAACACAAGATTATGGATATACCTAAAAGGTGAGGAATTATACTTATGGACCACAAAGGGGAGAAGCAACCTCAGAACCTAAATCTAGGGAGCTTTGGTGAAGGCTAGAAGCACAACATAAATCTAAAGCATAAATGGGTATTTGGTTTGCCTCCACAAGAGAGGACAAACCACCCAACTTCTTAGAATTACAATCGCCTAGAGGTGGCTGCCAACTAACTCCTCCTATGATTTTAAATTCATGTAGTCAAGTCATATGCTTCATGCAAGATAGCTAGGTTGTTATTTCTTTAGAAAGAAATTAAGTTCTTAAAATCACACCCTAAAGAGACTAGATCATGTAAAGGTATGCTTCAAATGACCTAAATCTAATGCAATTCAAATTTCATTTTTTTTTCTTTTTTGGACAATTATTTTGACACAGGCTAATAGGATTCATATGTCTAATGCATGAGAAATAAAGTTATTGGCCAAAATCAGCGAGAAGGGAGGAGGAGTGTTTCTACCATGGCTCTCAAAGGTCAAGCCAAGATTCTCTAGCGAAGGTGAAAGCCCTCCAATCAAGAGTGAAATAAGATGCATTTGTGCATGACGTTATAAAAGAAAGTGCTCATCCAGCTAAGTGCTCACACCTCATGTAAAGGTATGCTTAAAATTTAAATCTAATGCAATTAAATTTCAATTTTTTTTTTTTTTGGACAATTATTTTGACTTATAATAATTTATATCAATGCATGAGAAATAAAGTTATGCCAAAATAAAAGAAGGAGGAATGTTTCTACCATGGCTCTCATCAAGCCAAGATTCTCTAGCGAAGGTGTCATCAAGAGTGAAATAAGATGCATTTGTGCATGATGTTATAAAAGAAAGTGCTCATCCAGCTAAGGGGTTACTAATTCTTTAATATTGATTTTAAACCTAAGCTTTAGGTGAGGTTATGAGTTCTTTATTTTTAGCTTTAAATTGTTAGGTTTGTTAAAAGATTTATTTTTTTCCCTAAGAGTGTAATCCACATTGAGTCCATACATAAAGTAAGGAATAAACTAGAAAAAGGATGCCACTTAATGCACAAGCTAAATAAATCATCAATCAATTTATAAAAATTTACATGAAAATAATAAGAGGATTATGGCACAACAAACAAAATAAATTAAAAGCTCTACTCTTATATAACAAATTACAAATGAATTAAATACAATTAAGCAAGGAATTCATTGTATGGGGTCTTCAAGCTTCATTATTCTTTTCTTCTTTTCTTCTTTTCTTGGTTCCTTCTTGGATGGTTGGAAGGTGGATACTCCAAAGGCTTCACATGGTTCATAAGAGGAGATCTTATGACCAATGCTCATCCTAATCCCCATAAAAATCATTCCAAAATCCTAATTGTAGAATTTACATGGAAAGGAAAAAAGAAATCTAGAGAACACCTGTAAAACAAAGGTTAGCTAAACAAACCACCAAATACCAAGCATGTATATTAGACTTATCGCCCCACACATGGGTGACTAAGCCCACCTGACCTATTAGATTATGCTTACGGATATAAGCATTTGCACAATAAAAGAATTTATATATTTATTTATTACAGCGCCCCTTAAGCACGATCCCCTGCAAAAGATAATGGTTAGATTAAGATCATCCTACCATTTATTCTACACACATACATCATAACATCTAGTTTAAAACATATATCATAAAACAAAAGTAAACATCAAACCATGCACCACCCTAACATAGAGCTAGAAGAGCTGACTTAGCCTAATGTGTGTGCTTTGGAGATTTGTGTGGTATGCTTAACAATGGCTTTAAGTTAGAATTTTCTAAGTGTGAAGCATGTTCAACTTAAGGAGCGTCTCATTTAAGTGATTTAATTATTTTGGATTAATTTTTATTCATCTTTTGATTAGGATCAAGTGAATCCTATAATTAATTACTAAGTTATAAAGAGAGGGAAGAGAAGAGAACTTCTCTTTCCTTCCCTAACCTAAGTAATTTCTAAAGTAGATTCATATTTTAGTTTTGTTTAGTGAATATTTTGAGTAAGTGTTTTAACTAATCCTAAGTTTATATGAACTCTAAACAAACTTTCAAAAGAAAGACATTTTAAGATTAAATAAAATGAACTAAATTCAAAAAAACACACATCACTTCCCATGTATAACATGCATATGAATAGATCCTAAGCATATTTATACACACCAAATGGGAATGTTTATCACACTTTATGATGCATGCCAAGCAAGTTACTTAAGAAAATTTGAATGCTTATTATGCATGATTTTCTTTAAGTAGAAAAGGGACTTCTTACCAAATTTTCACATGCACACATGAAAGTAAGAAAGATATAAGCGAGTACAACACCATTGTTAACCAAAGTGTAAGGTGTAAGACCTACTTAGGGCTACTTAAAGCCTCACAACCTCAAAGTTGTCGAGACTAATATACAACCTTCCTTAAATACAAACATGTGTACAAAAGAAATGAATGGAAAAGAAAGAATGCAAGAGTTGGTATTAGTTGATTGATTTTTGTTTAGGAAATTTATATGTGCAAGCATAGGTGACCTTCTTAAGTTATAGTGTAGTAATGAATAGGATATGGAATTAGGCAAGTGTTAGGTTCTTTTCAACTAAACCATACATCTTACCAAATCCTATTCAAAATTATACTAATAGAAAAGAGAAAGAAAACCTATACTAAGCACATCCTTATATTTTTCTTCACATGCAAACTTATAATTAAAATATAAGTACCACACTTTTAGTTTTGATAATTGTTTCATATATTTTGAAAATAATTTTAATTTAATAGTGATAATAGCCACTCATATTCTTTACTTTAAACACATGCAATTTGACATAAAGTAAACATTTTCATTTTAAATTTAATTTTTGAAAAGTATGGATGCATGAAACCACGTGACATACATATTTAACATGTTGGGAAAGAATTAAAGCAATGAAAGCATGTAAACATATTCACTTTAATTAAATCCTAAAGATAATCTTAAGGAATAAGAAAGCTTAAAATAAATCAAAGTTTGTTTAATGTGATTTTTATATTAGTTTAAGTTTGATTTAGTTTTGAAAATATGAGTTGAGTTTGCTGTTCCTAACTCATTCCCACATGTGCTTGATGTTTTTGTTTAATTTTTAGATGATTAGATTCATTTTAAATTTTGATTAGGTTAAAGTATGAATTAAGCATGTTAATTAACCCTTACCTATACCACCTTAGCATAGTTAACCAAGTAATTATGAGCCAATGAGATGAAATAAAACCTCACAAGGACTTTAAATTTATAATGCACTTAGTTAGAAAAGGGTCTAATACAATTTGGCTCATGATTAATGGTTAATTAAGCTAAGGGGTTTAACTTTAGTAATTTCAAAACACCCCTCACACATATGAGTTTGGTTTTCATTTCCTTAATTGAACTTAGGCTCTTGAACACCTAAGCATCTACCCAAATTATATTAATTAAGTTCTAGAAGGTTTTTAAAATTTTTTGAAATTAATTAAGAGGGTAATTAATTAATTAACCCTTAATTAAGAGGGGATTAAGGAAAAAAAGGGGGGTATAGGGAATAGCTTAGGGGAAATACTCTAAAATTTTTTCCTAAGCCTTCTACTCACTGGATCAAACCTTAATCAACTTTAATAAGGGATTAAAACACTAATCACACATTTAATTACATAAAGAGGGTAATTATGGAATGCATTTGCAATTCCCCCAATTAAGCCTTCAATAAATCCCAAGAAACTTAGGGGAGGTAGAGGTCATCCCCTAAAACATACCCAAGAAGTTTGGGATTGATCATAGGATTAATTAATGAGTAATTAGAAAATTAATATTTCCATTAAAAGGCAAAATTAGAGAAAGATATAATTCAAAATCCATTAAAACCAATTTTAGAATATTCTAGATTGAATTATCTTTCAATAAAAATGTACTTCATATTTTTCTAATTTTTATTTAGGGAGATATGAATTTTTTAAAGCTTAGAGGATTAATTAAAAGCAAATTAATCCCTTTAGCCTATCAACACAGTGGTGTGCGCTTTACACCGCCGTGGTGGTCACTTAAACATCCCATCACCATGGCAGCATGGCGGCAAGACACGGTTTGATACCCGATCAAGGATCGAAGGGTCTCATGGTTTTAAATAAAGGATTTATAAAATGTGCGCTTAATCCGGTCATCCATCCAAAATGCGGATGGATGGCAGATCATCCTTGTTCTTCCAGGATTAATGAGTCCATGATCCAGGGAAGATCATTGATCGAGCTCGGATTGGAATGAAAACTTGCGCACACCATCTAACCCTAATGGAAATCCTATCCAATGGTGGAATTCTCATGCCATGACACTTTCTTTCACAAAGGACCTACACCTCCTAAGTCTAACGGTCAAAAAATTGCATACCTCACTAGAGGTGATCACCAGTGTTCGATTCCCTTGGAGGAGCATCGTCTTGTTGAGATGAAGTTGTGTTGAGAGTATTAGCTCTTGAGTTGGGGTTCCTATGGACAACTCCAGCTCTCCTTTATGGATTTGATCGATTTAAACTCCTCCTTGCATTGGGAACTTGTGTGAAGGCTTGGGTGAACTCAGCTTAGCCCCGTGATGGAATGTGCAAAGAGAATTGAAGTGGATTTGAGTGAAGAGGAAGTTGAGGATTCAATGGATCTCCCTTATTTTCACTTTCAAAAAAAGAGAATGGAAAAAATGGCTCAATCTAGGCTGGGATTACTCTCGACTCTAACACTCCCTTACTCAATCATAATGAGGATGTAAATTGAATTGAATTGGGGGGTATATCTCCCCCATGGATCAAACTATTGCATTTTGATCCAATTGACCATATGGAAAGGGTTGTTTGGGCTATTTGAAGTTGGCACATGGTGGGTTTGAGCAGTATGGTAACTCCCATGTGCTTCAAATCAAGTGGAGGGAGGTTTTCAAATTGGCCAATTTTGGGATTGATTTTGGCCTTGGGTCCATTGACCCACCCATTGGTTGGCTGCACCACCCTCCATAGGGTTTACTTGACCTATTAGAAAGGTATCAAGTTGATATGAAGAGGGCTTGACCAAATTCCCCATGGATTTGATCAAAATTTGTTCTATGCCCTAGGGTAGAATGGTCATTTGGCATTTTTTGAATATGTTGGGTATGTTGAGAAAATAGGTTTGGCCAAGTTTCATTGGATTTGGAGTTCATTTGATATGGTTTGGCTCATGTTGACCCATTTAGGTCAAAATGGGTCAACTTGGGTCAAGTTGACCAATTGTTCAAATTGGGTCAAACCAAGGGTTGGGTCAAGTTGATATGACCATTTGAAATGTTTTGGTGGCTTTGGTTTGATTCAATTTGGATTAGTTTTGAATTTGTCTTATATGACTTCATTTAGGTCAAATGGGTCAAGTTGACCAATTTGACCCATTTGACCTATTTGAGCTAGGTCATGGGTAGGTTTAGGTTGGTTAGTCATATGAAATTGGATTTTGTTTCCAATCAATTTTGGTTAAGATTGATTTTGGCTCAACATGACCCCTTTAGGTCAAGTTGGGTTCAAGGTCAATTAGGCTAGGTTAGGTCTAGTTGGCCAATTGAGGCTTTGGTCAAGTTCAACAAGTGATTTGGAATGAACTTGACCCATTGGTTTCAATCAATTTGGCTTAGATCAAGTTTTGACACATTTTGACCCTTTAGGTCAAGTTGGGTCAACTTGGGTCAAGTGGCCAATTGGGCTAGGTTAGGCTCAAATGTTGACTTGGTAAAGTTGAAACATAGTTCATCAATGAACTTAGATCAATGGTTTCAATTAATTTGGCCTATGATGGATTTTGGCTATGTTAGGTTTCATTTTGGCTAAGTGTTGACTTGGTCAACCTTTAGGTTTGACTTGGTTTGACCCAATATGATTGATTGATCATCCCATGATGATTGTTGATCATGATGAGAGGCATAGGTTAGTTTGGTTCAAGCCAATTTGGATAGGATTAGAATTTGGCTCATAAGGGTGCTTTAGGTCACTTTGGGTCAGGTGAGCCTAAGTGGGTCAAATGGCTTGGTCAAAGCTTGATTTGAGTTTGATTGAACTTGTATATGGACTTATGATTGAAATATAAATCCATTTGCAAGTGGTTTGAAGTCAAATGCGTTTTGATTCATTTGATAATTTCATATTCAAAGGAAGAATATGAATGGATTTGAGGTTTGATTTTTGAATTGGATTTTGATTTAGTGATTGAAGTTTGTATTTATATTTGATTCATTCATGTAGGGTTGATTGAATCATGAAGGAAAATCAAGAGTTTGGCTTGATTGAAGTTGATTTAACTAAGTTCAAGATTTTGAAACTTAGGTTGAATTTTGAATGGATTTGAATTTGATTTTTGGAATTGAATTTGATTGTTTGAATTTATATTTCATTTATATATATGAATACAAATGAGAATATAAATGGATCGTCAGAAAATTTGATGAATTTGAAGTGATTTGCTCATGATCTAGGCTAAGTCTATTAAGAGGGAACTTAAAGGATATGGGAAAATTTGGAAGTTGGAATCTTAAAGTAGAACAGGTTTATTCTAATTTGGTTTGATTGATTTGTATTTATATTTCATTTATATATGTTAATATAAATGAGAATATAAATAAGTTATGAGAAAATCCCATGAATTTGAATTGATTTGATTATGATTTATTCTAAGTCCATGAAGGAAAACTTAAAGGACTTAGGAAAATTTATGAATTAATTTTGAATTTTGACTTTAGTTTGATTGGTTTGAATTTATATGTCATTTATATATGTGAACATAAATGAGAATATAAATGACTTATGAGAAAATCTCAAAGATTCAATTTGATTTGAGGATGATTTTGGCTAAGTCCTTAAGAGAGGATTAAGGACTTGTTGGTATCTTTACTCTAGAATAGAGAAAAGAAATGACACCTTATAGAATTTAGAAATATTTTATTTAGATTATCAAATACAACATTAAGGAATAAACATATTACCTTGAAAGATAAACATCCTCTTTTGTAATGGATTCAATCATTTCAATAAAAGACATCTAAGGCTAATGGGTCTTTGGTGTACCTAAGTATTTTCCCTTGAACTACATAGAAAAGTAGAACAGGGTCTATTTTATCCTGGGATCATGGTTCCCTATAAGGAAAGCATCTATAGTTAATTAATCTTAGGAAGGTCACTTCCTAAGAATCCTCTCAATTAAAGAAACAAGTGGTTATTCCTAAAGATTACTAAGGTAGCTTTCAAAGGATTGATTTTGGAAAATTCAATTGAGAGAGGTCCAAATTGGAGAGAGTTATTTTTTTAAGAGTCAAATGGGAAAGAGTAGGAAATGTCTATTGATAATGGGATGCCCAGTAAACATTTCATCTATCCTATGATTGAGCTTCAAATTTTGGATTTAATTTTAGATTTTGAGTTATCATTTTCTTAGAAATCTAGGACTTAGATTCTAACAGCACAAGACTGTAGAAATGCCTAGGTTGAAGACTTATTCCTAAAAGGATGCTTCAAAACCTAGTCTATAGGTGCTTCTGACACATGCCAGATGCTCGACCTAGTTCTATCATTGGGAATCATTGGTCATTCTCCTCACTTGAGGGAACTAACCTATCCCTGACTCTTCTGGACTTACAACCTGCCTGGAGAAGGCTGCTAGCTAACACCACCTATTTTAAAACCATGAGGCTAAGTCATATGAATGCAAGATGGCTAAGCTATTGTAGTTTTAGAAAAGAAATCTATAAATCGAGACTTACTCCCTAACCCCTAAGATTATGTAGGGTATGAAGATGTACCTAACTAATGCATACTTTTCAAATTTTTATAATTTTTGACTCAAGATTCATTTAGGTCATAGGAATATAATTTATACCTAATGCATGTAATTAGAAAAAGATTATGGGCCAAATCAGAATAGAAGAAGGTGTACTTCCATCATAAGCTCTCAAAGGTCAATCCCAGGTTCTCTAGCAAGGATTGAAGTCCTTCATTAATCAAGAGCCTACGTCCAGGCATTCATCTCAACACAAATATAGCACAGAAAGAAACCTAAGAAAAGCATGCTAATTCTTTTGCTCTCCCAAAATAAATCAATACAAATTAAATTATATAATAAAAAGGCCAATGCAATCTGGTACTATTGTACACCCCGAAAGAAAGAAAAATGGGCAGTCGAGTTTTGTCCTCATATAACCCGGCCTAGAACTAAAAGTTTAGATCTATGGGTCTTCTTTCAGTCTCCTTCTTGAGACATCCATCTGCTTCACGGGACCACCGCACTATCTCCCAGTTGGGTCACTCCTAATCCTAGACCCAGATCTAACTAATTCTAAGCTCAAATTTACATTTAAAATTCAAAAGAAATCCTAAGCCCTGCAAAACATATGTTAGGAAATACACATAGTACACAAAATAGTTTATATTTCATAAACATACGGGCTTAACATTAGTTGCTTGCCAAACCCACATGTCTTATGGACTATGTTAAGGGATTTTCAGTACCTACAAGCAAACAATAATTTTATGATTTATTTATTACAGTGATCCCTTTAACACAATCCCCTACAGAAAATAGTATCAAATCTAGAAAGAATGACCTAACATCCAGTCTAACGAACAAACAAGCTTAGGCATCTAGTCTAAAGTAATACACTAAACATACATGTGAAGCACAACACAACATATCACAGGAGATTAAAAGCAAATCATAGAATGATATAACCTAGATCTAGAGTCTGTGACCTAAGTAATCTAGTGTGTGTAGAGGTGGGGTTTGTGTGGTAAGTCTTTGCTAGGCCTTTAAGTTTAAGTTTTGAACTTTGAAGTTTGAATTGGTTTAATTTTTACCATTGGTTGGTTTCAATTCAAATATCTTAATGATTTAATTCCCATTTTATGTTCATTTTATTTGGGTAAAGTAATATTTAAGTTTTCAAGAATGAGAATCAATGAATTTCATTTTTTAGGTGAAACTCACTTTTCCACATCCTAAATCCTAATGAAGTTTCCAAAGTCTAACTAAAATCAGTATTTTAAATTAATCCTTTTGATTTTATTTATGTTTGGGTTTGATTTATGTTATTTCATTTGTTTGAATTGTTTTATCTGATTTAATTTATTTGATTTATTTCATTTTGAATTAAGTTATATGGATTTCATTTAATTTAAAGAGTTTGATTTTATTCAATTTAACTTTAATTTTTAAATTATGAATTTGTATGCTTAAGTTTTAAATCCATTAATATGAATTAATATCTTAGGTTTGTTCATAGATTTTTCTTAACCTAAAGCACTTAGGTTAATTACTTGATCTAATTTGATTAACCTAGGTTTTAAGTTCATTATCTAAATTCATTAAAAATGAATGATTTCATTAAACTGAACTTAAGTTGTTTAATTATGTTTGAATTTCATTAAGTATTGATTTTCTTAAAATTTTGATATTTGACTAAATTCTTTGACTTATGAAGTTTTGATGAATTACCCTAAGTATTTATGATGTTTATTTCAGATTAGCTCAATTTATTTGTTGATTCAATGAATTAATAATTCTTCTTAATTATTATTTAGTTCATATTGACCTAGAGATTTGGAAAATAAAGAATTCCCAATTTATAGACCAATTGGGTTTGAGATAATTATGACAAGTGGAGTTATATGCCAATTTTATGTTTCTAAAGTTTCAGCTTGATTAGAGATGTAATTAAAGCTTTAATTATTTCATTAAAACTTAAATTAAGCCTAATTTATTAAGATTCATTAAGGTATTTTATTTTTCATTTATTCTTCACTGAAATACCTTTCTGATGAGAGTTTATTAATAATTTTTGGTTAACTAGTTCATTTATTATTATTTAATTAAGTGCAAGTCATTTAATTAAATTATTTAATTCTTTTAATTACCTAATTGAGTTAATTAGTGATCTATTAGGTTCATATAAGTTTCATTAGGTTTAATTAGTATTCTGATGTTCATTAATGTTTATTATGTTGATTTAAGATTATTAAATTAAAGTTTTTTAATTATTTTATTAAAGGATAATTAATTTAATTAATTTAAAGGTTAATACACATGAAATTACAATTTCTCTTGAATTTAGAGAATTAAATCCCCAAAAATTTTCCAAAGGTATGTTTTATGCTTAATTTTATTTCCCCAAAGTTACAAATTAATTGGATTATTAATTTGAGAATAATTAGGATTTAATATTTTTAATTAAACTTAAATTAAGGGAAAATTACATAATAACAGTTGGGGATTTTAATTTCTATGGATTTGTCTCATCAAGAAGAATCCATAGAGCTTTTATTTGTAATTTTATGATTTTTCTTTGATTTTATATGATTTTTGAAGTTTTTAGGCTTTTAATTAATTAATTAAACCATTAATTAACTAAAGTTAACAATTTTAAGTGGGGAGGGTCCCACGTGGTGTAAGTTAAATAAGTGGGATTATTTACGGACCATCCGATCAAAGATCGCATATCATCTGCGGTCCGTGTGTCGCGACCGACGCGTGTCGCGCATGGGGGATCCGCGTGTCGCATGGGTTGAAAACGTGGGCAATCATGGATCGGATGGTCCAGATCACCCCCGTGATCTTTAAGGGATTTAATTCAGATGGTGCCTAAATCGTCCCAATCTAGAGAAGGATTGGATGATGGGATTAAATCTTGGCCGACGACGAAAAGTCATGATTTCTTGCCAATCGTCGGTGATTGCTGGCGAATCAAGTCAAGATTTTGATCCCAAAATAATCAGGGATCAAATTAGGGTCAATCTATATGGCTATATCCATTTGAGGATCCAACTTTCTTCACAAAGCTCCAAAATTGAATGCAAAGGGGAGGGAGAAATGACATACCTGGATTCTGATGATGTTGGCGATGCTTTTGGAATTAAAATGGGTAGGTGATAGTCTCTCCTACCCCATTTTCCATTGTTGCCCGAGCTTTATATGGAGGAATTGAAATGTCAAACTCTGACCACCGGTGACGGGAAAGTCGGTTAAGGTATGGGATCAACTCCCCTTTTCTTGTGAACATAATGGGATGTTCACATCAGAGGTGTAGAGTTTCCTTTCTTATTTTTCATGCATGGCCAAGAGCTCCCCTTCTCTTCTTTTTTCATTTTCTTCTTCCCTTGATTGGCTATGCTTAAGGCAAACTCCAAAGGTTTTTTTTTCCTTTTTTAATTGCTTTCATTGCCTTCACTTGAAGGAAGCCACCTCTTAAGAGGTGGCTTTTGTCTTGGAGTGGATGAAGTGGGAAGAAGAGAGTTTGCATGGGAGAGATGGAAGAATGAAATTAGCATTTATCTTCTTTTTTTATTTCCCATTTTCTATTATTTTGCTTTTATTATTTCCATGCAATATGGCATTATCATCTTGGTTTGGATTAAAGTGTAATATGCCCAAATTAATCTCAAAATGAATTTGAGATTAGATTTAATTCCATTTGAATTTTCTTAGGGAATTTGAATCCAATAAAATGCTTTGATGCAAAGTACTTGGATTTAATTTTACCCTTTGGATTTAGTTTATTTTTTAAAATCATAATGCAATTGATGATCAATTGCATTATGATTTGATTTAAATCATTTAATTTGAATTGATTTTAAATTTAATTTCACTTTAACTTATTTAGCTTAAATGGGTTAGGTATGATTTCAAATGAGTTCAAATGATCAATTTTATTCAAATGAAATGAGCTTTCATTCATTCATTTTAATTTGGTTTTAATTTGAATTATTTGAGTTAATCCAAATTGAAAATTTGGATTGATTCTACCTATATCAAATAGGTTAGAATAAAACTCAAAAAGATGTTCTAGGACACTAGGTGAGTTGTCCTAAATATTAAATTAAGAAAATCCTATTTGAGATTAGGATCTCTTAATTGCCAAATTAACCTAATCCAAAAATGAGGTCAACAGGACTTAAGAGAAATTTGGAGTTTGAAATTTCATTCATGGGTTTCAATCATGGATTTCAATTATGGATTTCAATCACATGGAATTGATTTGAATTTGGAGAAAATCAAATAAGATTGATTTGGACTTTTACTTGAAGCAAGGAAGGTGAGGAATGGTTCAAGCTAAGGGTAGGCAAATTTTTGTAGCACCCTAAGGCATGACCTATACCTATGGCTAACTCTTCTAAGACTCTAAGGCTAGGTTGAGTGTCCACCTAATCACTAGATGTGTCTTAAGACTAAGGATCTCTTCATGTCTAAGAGAAGTCCTATATCTAAGATGGAGGGGTTAAGAGGTCATCCAAAAATGAGGTCAACAGGGACTTATCCTAAACCTTAGATATACTCAACCTAGTTAGTGCATGATGGTTAGTTCAAGAAGAAAGCACGGGGACTCATATCTTCTTAAACAAAATCAACATGAGGTACCTTACTGGTTGAGCAGTGAAGTTTACCAAACTAATAAGGTGCTCGTTGGTTTGCAATGGTCAAGTCAGGAAGAAAGCACGGGTACTCACATCCTCCAAACAAATGACCACTAGGGTGACATACTAGCAAGGTAGCATATAGCCCGACTTAGAGCAGTTAATGAGTGAGTGCCACATGGGGCTTGCTCCGACATCAAAATAGCCCGAGACAAAATATATGTTTATTTTGGTTTGTGTTTGTGCTAAAAGGAATAGGATGCCTCTTGGGTTCTCTTATATCAATCCTAAAACATGATGGGAAATGATGAAATGGTGCCATGAATGGAAGTTGAGATTCCACCAAGAAAAGATGTCGCTTAGGTTCTCTTACACCGAACCTAGTTGTGCTAGTCAAAATAGGATGCCTCTCGGGTTCTCTCATACCTATTCTAATAGCGGTGAATTGTGTTTAATTTGTGTTTGTGTTGTGAAAGAAGGATAGGATGTATCTTGGGTTCTCTTACACCTACCCTAAACACGTCGTGGCGAATTCACAAAATAAGCAAACAACGCTTCAGAAAAGGGAAGATTTTGATGAAATGGAAAAGAATTTTTTTTTGTTCATAATTATTTTTAAACTTGATTTTATGGGCAACCTTTCTTCAAATAGAGCCCATTAATTGGAAGCATCGGGTGTTTCCCTTTACAATCAATTAGCTAATAAAATCCTCTTTGGTAGGCCTTTTCTATGATAAAAGTGCCTTCCCAAGTGGGTTCAAACTTACCTCCCATCTTTTGATGGGCAACAATTGGTCTCCTTAGAACTAATACAAGCTCTCCTACTTGGAAAGCTCTATGGTGAACAAGCTTGTTGTGAGCTTGAATCATTTTGGCTTTGTATAACTTGAGATTTGGCACGCTTGCAGCCGTCTCTCCTCCAAACCTTTGAGCTCTTCTAACTGCAACTTTCCATTCTGCTCTATAGTGATTTTCCTACCCAATGCTATCCTTAGTGATGGGAGCTGAACTTCTAATTATAAAATAGCTTCGGACCCATGTACTAAGGAGAATGGAGTAGATCTAGTTGGAGTTTTGTATGTGGTGTGGTATGCCCACAAAGCTTTAACTAACTACTCATGCCACTATCATTTATTATCATCAAGCATCTTCTTTAGTATCTGGATGAGAGTTTTGTTGAATGCTTTTGCTAGGCCATTTGCCTTGGGATAGTAGATGGTGGAGTATCTCTCTATCTCTGTATCTTAGCAAAGCTATTGATCTTGGTTCTTTTAAATATAGTACCATTATCAAATATAATTTATCGAGGCACTTTAAATCTATATACGATATGGTTCCTGAAAAATTGAAGCACATGTTGAGCTGTGACCTCTCTAAGTGGGATTACCTCTGCCCACTTGGAAAAGTAGTCTGTGGAAGCTAGAATGAACCGATGACCCTTAGAAGAAGGATCGATAGGACCCAAAATTTTGATACCCCAACACTCAAATGGCCATAAGGCCATGGTAGGATGTAGAATGTTGGGTGGTTGATGTAGGACCACACCATGTGCCTGACACTGATGGCATCTCCTAGCCATGTTCATGCAGTCTGTGATCATCGAATGACAATAGTATCCTAGTCTCTTGATCTTTGCTTTCATCTATGGACTGGATTGGTGTGCTCCGCATAGACCTGAGTGTACCTCAGTAGTAATCTTACAGGCTTCATGTTTGTCCAAATAGAGTAACAACATTTGATCAAAAGATCATCGGTACAAGGTGCCATCCACAAGAGCATAGAGAGCTCTCTGTTTCACCTAATGGGCTTGTGATTTCTCTTAGGTAGTTTGCCATTGTTCAAATAATCTATGAACGGTTGCCTTCAATCTAGTTCCTCATCTTTATTGGCAATGACAACCTCCCCTTCAAGAGGAAGTCTCTCGATAAGTTCAGCATCAATAAGGGATATGACTTGTATGTTTTGGACCCTTATTGGAATGGACTCATCTTTCAGACATGCCAATTCCTTGGCAAGTTTGGCCAAAGCATCTGCTACTGTGTTCTCTTCTTGAGGAACCTTATAAAAGGTGACCTCTGGGATTTGGGCCAACACCCTCACGGTATACTCATGATGCTTAGGTTTGAGTTTTGGGATCAACAATCTAGTTGATAACCAGCTGAGAATCCCCATAGATGTTGATGCTCTTGACATAAACTATAATGGCTAACTCTAGACTGACAATCAAATCCTCATACTCAACTTTATTTTTAGTGTAGGGATTAGAGAGATAGTATGAGAATCTCATCATATCACGGTCTAGAGTTAAGAGAACTATTCTTACCTCTGCCTTTTCTAGAAGAGTAGTAGATCGTGGTTCTTCTCTTTTGAAAGGAAGCTACACCATCAAAATACATTTCCCAATGGAAATTGTCAACCTCCCCTAAGTTTATGATTTGTTCATCAGGGATGTCACTCAGCAGGAATCGGCGTGGATGTGATAGAAATCATTGCTTGTCCTTTCCTTTGCAAGGGTATGAATGTAATGTCAAACTATAAGAGAATCATGGACCAACGCCAACCATGGATAATGTTGGTGTCATGAGATATTGTAGTGGATTGATTCTTAAATTAAGTTCACCTTGAGAAAGCATATAGTGTCATAGCTTTAGGGATGCAAAGATCAAAGCAAGCAATGTTTCTCAATAAGGTAGTTCACTGAGAAGGATAAGGCGAGGTAGAGCACTCTCCTTCCCTTCATCATTGGCTTAGGCCAACAAAGCACCGAGGGAGTCATCCAATTCAAAAGTGTAGAGGATGAGTGGCCTAGCCGGAATAGGGCCTGCTATAACTAGCAGCTTCACTAAATACTGTTTGATGTCTTCAAAGGCATGCTGACACTTATCATCGCACTTGAACTTGGCATCCTTTTTGACAAGTACTGAGAATGGCTTGAATCTTTCCAATAGATTGGAGATAAAGCTTCTTAGATATGCCAACCACCCTTGGAAAGATCTGAGTTGAGTTAAACTTTTAGTGATGGCAATTCTAAGGTAGCTTTTTTATGGGTCTATCTCTTTTCCCCGATTTTGGACAACAAACCCAAACAATATTCTTGAACCTACTCTGAATGCACACTTCAAAGTTTATTTTAAGGTTATATTGTATTAACCATTCAAAAATAACTCTCAGTCGAAGAGATGGTCTTCCTTTTCTTTATTTTTAACTACTAGATCATCAACATAGCACTTAACCTGATGATGAATGAGTTTGTTGAAGATATGAGTCATGGCTCATTGGTATGTAGTACCAGCATTATTTAAGGCCAAAAGGCATGACCTTATAACAATAGATTTCAATCGGGATTCAAAAAATAATATTTCTTTCATCTTTGAGGGCCATCTTAATTTGGTTGTAGCCAAATGACCCATCCATGAAGGAGAATACTGCATGAGATGAGGCGATGTCCACCATTAATTCTATAGAAGGAAACTCATCCTTAGGACATGCCTTATTTAAGTCCACGAAATTGATGCATATATGAATTTGGCCATTCTTTTCTTAACTAGATGACATGGCTAACTTGGGTAGTATTTTTTCTTCGATAAAACCAACATCGATCAATTTTTTAACTTCAAAAATGACCTATTGTTTGATTTCTAATTGCATGCATCTAGGAGCTTGCTTGATAGGGTTAGCATTAGAGTCTATTGCTAGTTTGATTGCTATGTCAAGAAATAATCTGGGCATCTCTTCATAACTCCATGCAAAGCAATCCTTAAACTCAATCAATAGCCTAACTAAGTCATTGGGTTCTTCTTCATTCAGCAGAGAACTGATGTATGTCAGGTGTGGATCTTCTTCTATCCCGAAGTTGATTTTCTTTAGCTTGTCAATTATTGAATGGATTTCCTCTTCAAATTATGGTAGCGCATCTTTGATTTGGAGATCATCTAAAATTTCTAAATACACCTCCTTATAAGAGTTAGTGTGGTTTGAGAAGAACCTATAAGACTCTAGATCATTGGTGACAACTAAGTAGTAATCATCATCGTCGACTAGACCCACTGTACCGAATCTTAATTCTAATCTTGATTGTGCATTCTGCCTCTATTATCCCATAACTTCTTAAAATACCTTGACCTGTGCTTGGATCATGTATAAGGAATCAAACCTTTCTTTGAAATATTAAGAACATAAGGCGAGTACCAATCAAAAGGTAATTCCATTAACTTTTTATATGAATTATCTTCAAGTTCTACATCAACTCCTGAACTTGAGGATGATGATCCCAATAGGAATCTCTTGACTTAACATTCATGGAAGACTTAGGGGCTTCCTTAACTACTAAACCTTCAACTTTTTGAGAGGAAAGTGAGGTTAGAGCTAAGGTTCCTAACTATTAACTAATAGTTTCACATAAACTTGATTCGAATACATTCATGCTTTACTTGGAGGCCTAGTCTTCATCGCTATCCAGCTTGAGTGTCACCTCCAATGAAACCCATTGAGATGGGTTAGCTAGTATGATAATCACATGAGACTCATCCTCCGAGCTGGATTCCAAGTCTATGTGAATAGTAGGGGTACTCCTGAACCGAACATAACCTATTGGCTTGACAGGTCTTCACCTGACTCACCTCTATCTCACCTCTGGTGAGTCATTTCTATGTGTCCATATGGTGGAATGAATTGTGGGTGGGATGTGACATACGGCTCTACTTCTTCCTTGATGTCCTTTTCTCATTCACTTGTATTTTCCTTTTCTTTTCTTTTCTTTTTCTATTTTTTTCTTTTTCTTTAGCTTCTTTTTTCTTTTGTGTTTGAATTTTGATCAATTTCATGAGAAAATGTGTTTTAGGAAGATAGTAGGTCGCATCTTTATATATCTCAACCTCTTTGACTGAAAATGGCTTTTCATCTCCTTTGACATAGTATTCGATTACATCCCTTCTGAATTTTATGCATAGATGAAGGGAGGATGGAATCATCTTGTTGTGTATCCAAGGCCTATCGAGCATAGCAGTGAATAAAATATTTGAATCAATTACGTAGAACTTGGCTTCAGTCTTTCAGTCACCTATTTTCAAAGGTAACACTATGGAACTAAAGTCTCTCTTGTTGTTGAATCATCCCATACCAGTGTAGAAATGTCAATCCTCAAGTAGGCAAGGATCTTTAGACTCATAATATTCACCGATGCACTTGGATCAACCAAAACCCTATAAAGTATGAATCTACCCATAGCCATTGTGATGAAGAGGGGACGGTTGTGCTCCATGTACCCCAACAGAAGGTCTTCATCTGGGAAAGTGACTCATTACTTTGCATCTCTCTCATACTTGATTATGAGCAGCATATATGGATCAAGAAGAGCCTTGATCATTGATTCTCATCTCTTTGGATAAGACAAGGGCATCATATATTAACTTAGATGAAAACTTTCTTAGGTGAGGAAGACATTGTAATCCACTTTGGTGATCCTCCAAGCATATCCATGGGTGGAGCATTACTGGAGGGCTTCTCATACCAATGACTTGTTTCCCCTTATCTTGAGGTGCTGCCCTAAAAGGTAGAACCTTGCCACTATGGAGGTTGACTTTGTGATCTCTTGTGGCAGGTTAGTGGAAGATTACATGCTCAGGGCTCACCTACAACTTCTCCTATAGGACCCTCAAAATCAGATGATTCTAAGTCTATCTCAAGAGGTTAACCATACTGTTCAGAAAAAGATTGTCCATTTCTGAATCAGAAAGAGGAAGATTAGAGTTTTTATAATTGTTTAGACTTAAAGAGTTTTCGATAAGAGTAGATTTGGCAACCCATCAGAAGTGAAATAGATCTAATTCAAACTTACTTTATTCTTCGATTTCATGGATTTTGAAAAAATTGCATAGTAGAAATCTAGTAAAAGAGTGGGGTGATGCCTCATCACATACAAGATGTCTACTAGAAGAGCTAGTGAGTAGAAGTGTCACTAAGGTAGTAGCTACAATGGGTGGGACTGGAGGGCTTCATTGGTGGTTGCTACTTGGCCCAGCAAGTGTGCTACTTCTTGCTTCTTGAGCTCTCACTTTCCCTAAGTTATCTGTGGCAACTTGCAAACCTTCCTTGATGTTGTAGGTTTGAGCTACCTCAGGCACCTACAAGGAAAGTTTCTTGATATTTGAAATGATCTTTTTAGAGGTTTGGGATAAAGAGATATCCCAACCTTCTTTAGATTTGAGAAGATTACATGTATTCCTAAGGATTACCCGAACTGAACTGGATGATTGTTCCACTAAGTATTCGTTTGGGATAACTATGGCACCTATCTTGTAGCTATGCTCAAGTGGGTCAGAATGTAAAGAAATCTCCAAAATATGGCTAGCATGTGGTGGTAGGGACAAAGTTAGGATCTTTGCTCTTTACTCACCTTGGCTTCGGGTAGCTGAAAAATAAGTTTCTTTAAGAGTTTATTAAATATTTTCTTGACTAGTAGGTGGATGGTAGCTACCTGGTAGCGAGTATGTGTGTCGTTGCTATGAATATGGCTAAGGATGAGGCGACGAAGGTCATGGAGGCTACTACGGTGACAGGTAGGATGGCCTGGGCAGTGGTAGAGCAAGTGAAAGTGACTATTGTGGAGCATGAGGTCTCTCATGCTGATCTCTGGCCAGTTGCTTTCCTTTATCCAATATTGTTACTACCCCTAGCTTCTTCTCATAATCTTTATGCGATTTTGGCTTTGTTGATTGATCTTGAAAAGGTAACTATTTGGCCTCTCCTTATAAGCTATCCATCTTATTGATTAGTTTATCAAATGTCTTGATGGTAAAACCTTTGAGCATGAAGGCGACCGAGTCATGAATATTCTTTAGTAAAATTTCAATGGCACATTGTTCAGACAACTGTGGTTCACATTTCATACTCAAATTGTGTCATATGAGATATAATCAACTAGGGACTCACTGAGGTATTGTTGAGCCACAAAGAGATCGCCTATAGTCACCCTTTGCTGAGCTCCAGCAAACCTCTTAATGAAAAGTTTCTCCAACTTAACAAAAGTCTTCACTGAATTGTTGGAGAGTTCAACATACTAACCAAAGGCTATGCCTGCTAAACTATTGACAAAAAGTTGAAATAGTAGCACATCCGACATTATAATAGTTGACCCAAAGTGCTATGTGAGTTCGTTGCCATCAAACCTCTTGAATGAAGGTGGCACAAAACCTTTAGGATATTGGATGGTATCAAATTCCTCTGGGTAAGGTCTACCCTTTGGAACTGATGATCCTCCTTGAGCTTGTGCTAACGCTTCTCTCACTTTCTGCTCAACTATGTGTTTAATATCCTTTTCTTGTATGGAGGTACTATCTACTACCTTCATATAAAAGCTAGTGCTTCCCTGCTCCACTGGAGGTGAAGTCTTGGCTTGATCCAAGACATGCAATAACTCGGTGTGACTAGTAGTAGGATGCACTGCTGGGACTTGATTCTAAAGTGCCAAAACTACTGATAGCAAATCTTCAAGCCTCTTTCCCATCTTATCTATTTATTCATCCTTTTCTTTAAGTTGTTACAGGTGGTGTTGGGTTGAGTAGGCAGTATTATCCTACTCGATCGTAGGACCTTCCAAGTTATGCTGATCCCTAAGGAGGAAACCTGGTGTAAACCATATGCATCTCTGATGAGTCCTCCAACATATCAACTTCATTGGGATCAAAACTAACCTTACTTCCTCTATGTCAGACCATGCATACCCTATAATTTCCTTCTTCTTAACTAGATACTGTGCTATGATGTCATCTAGGGAGCGATCCAAGCGAGCGTATAAATGATCTCGTGACCGGTGTGGGATCCTTGTCATGAACATATCTAACATCCCTACCCTGAGTGTTGATCTTGTGAGGACTACTCTCACTAGAGGATACATGCTCCTGACTATCACTAGATCTGGATGGAATGCTGTTCTTAGGAGGATCTATGGCCATAAGGATAATGGTATCTCCTTATCCCTCTACTACTGCTATCTTCAAGACCTACTATGATGGTAGTGGTGATGGCATGTCGATGCATGGTCACCATTCCCCCCACTAATTGAAGCAAGAACTCGGCCTCTCTCGCATGGTGTAGATGGAATGGGATCTCTTGGTCATGTGATCACCGTGGGGCTCTCTTTTCCCCAGATGCAGCCTTCATGGCTTTTGCTAGAACTGTGGATGATGGAACTTATACTGGAGTTGGTGGGCATGGAGTAGAGCAATGTGGCGAAGGCAACGCTGACTCTCTCTATGCAAAAGCTCCTCTCTTGTGGTCGGTAGTATCTGTCAATACAATGCTATCAGTATAACTGACGCCGATCAAGAAATTCCATGAGAGTGGAGGCAGCTGACTATTTAGTGTACCTATGTCTCTCTGTTGACATGTGTACATACATGGGCCTCGGCCTCTCTATTTGATGTGCTCCCCTTGTGCGAAGGATGATAGATGTATAAGTCATGGGCCTCGTATCCACCGCCACTCAATGTAGAACTGATCTAAGGCCACATACGACCTCATTTTATCTCTAGTAGAAGCTTTAGTGAACTGCGGGTGGAGGTAAAACTGAGATCCTCCGAATATCTTCCTCTCCATCAGATCCTGAGAGGGGATAAAACTTGTTCTCTGATCAGAGGAAAGACTATCCTGGGTAGCTCCTCTACTACAGACTGAGCAACTAACTCCATCTCTTTAGAAATGCGCACATGATGCTGCTTGATCTTGCAACATCTGTTGCAGCATTGTCCTAGAGGGAGAAGCAGTATGGGAACTAGATCCTACCTCATAGTAAGTGGAGACTATCCGGAAATAGGGGAGCCTTCACCTTGGAAGAAGCCAATGATTGGGTTCTAGCTCGTACTGGGCAGAAATGGGAACCACTGACTGCACTGGCACTAAAACTACAACTATAGCTAGAACTGCCACAACCTTCCTCTTCAGTGAAGGAAACTCTGAATCAGACGGCATCTCAATATGAATGACCAGCTTCTGCCCGGTCATCACACTCCTGCTGACGGTTGTGAGGGTTGTCCCCTCACAAGTGATCTTAGCCCCCTTGAAACCTCGGCCAAAATGGATGGGGTGGGAAAAGTCAGACTATGGGAGGTTGGCTCAATCCAAAGCCAAATCCATCCCAAAAGGAAAAGTAAACACGTACTTCTGAGCTTCCATTAGTACTAAACTGAACTAAATTGAAAACTGACTGAAACTGAGTTGAAATTCTATACTTTTGGAAAAAAAACTCAAATTAGATTTCTGCTTTGATATTTTGTTGACTTTTTGAATATTGATTTAGAATTTGAACCCACACTCAACAATTTGGATATGTTAAGTGGGGCTCTTTGATTTAGGGGAGATTTTTTTGAATTGAATGGAAAGGAGAGATTTTTAAATTTAAAATCCATTTTCAACAAATTTGTGTATGTCAGAAATGGGTTCAAATATTTTGAAGAGATTGATGCTTACATTGCTTCATATTTGATTTTGATTTTTGTATTTGGAGGCCCTTTATTTAACAAATTTGAGTATGTTAAACTAAACGATCACTTGATTTTGTTTGAAATTACTCACTTAGCAAATTTGAGTATGCTAAATGAGTTGCTTGAAAACAATTTTCTTCTTCTTTTGCTTGTTTGTGAATCATGAGTGAATTATGTGTGAGTTTGAAAATGGAATCTTTACTTAGCAAATTTATGTATGCTTAAATAAAGTCCAAATGTTTTCTTTTGTTTTGATTTTCTAAAAAGAGGATTTTACTTAGCAAATTTGGGTATGCTAAAAATAAAGTCCAATTGTATTTGATTTTTTTTTTTTTGAAAAATGAAACCCTTACTTAGCAAATTTGGGTATGCTAAATAAACGATTCAAATGTATTTGATATTTTTTTAATTTTTTGAAAAATGAAACCTTTACTTAGCAAATTTGGGTATGCTAAATGAAGGAGCCATATGTATTTTAATTTTTTATTTTTGAAAAATGAAACCTTAACTTAGCAAATTTGGGTGTGCTAAATAAAGGATTCAAATGTATTTGTTTTTTATGATTTTGAAAAGAGGATCTTCACTTAGCAAATTTGGGTATGCTAAATGAAAAATCTAATTGTGTTTGACATTTAAATTTTTATTTTTGAAAAATGAAACCTTTACTTAGAAAATTTGGGTATGCTAATAAAGGATTTAAATGTATTTGATTTTTATGAATTTGAAAAGAGGATCTTCACTTAGCAAATTTGGTATGCTAAATGAAAGATCCAATTGTGTTTGATTTTTTTTTATTTTTGAAAATAAAACCGTTACTTAGCAAATTTGGGTATGCTAAATAAAGGATTCAAATATGTTTGATTCTTGGTTTGATGATTTTGAAAAGAGGATCTTCACTTAGCAAATTTGGGTATGCTAAATGAAAGTCCAATTGTGTTTGATTTTGATTTTTGAAAAATGAAACCTTTACTTAGCAAATTTGGGTATGCTAAATAAAGGATTCAAATGTATTTGATTTTTTATGATTTTGAAAAAAGGATCTTCACTTAGCAAATTTGGGTATGCTAAATGAAAGATCCAATTGTGTTTGATTTTTTATTTTTGAAAGATGAAAGCTTTACTTAGCAAATTTTGACATGCTAAATAAAGGATTCAAATGTATTTGATTTTTATGATTTTGAAAAGAGGATCTTCACTTAGAAAATTTGGGTATGCTAAATGAAAGATCCAAATGTGTTTTTAATTTTGATGTTTTGATTTTTGAAAAGAGGATCTTTACTTAGCAAATTTAGGTATGCTAAATAAATGATCCAAATGTGTTTTGATTTTTTTATTTTGATGGTTTTGAAAAGAGGATCTTTACTTAGAAAATTAGGGTATGTTAAATAAAAGATCCAAATGTGTTTTGATATTTGATTTTTGAAAAGAGGATCTTTACTTAGCAAATTTGGGTATGTTAAATAAAGGATCCAAGTATATTTTGATTTTTGATTTTTGAAAAGAGGATCTTCACTTAGTAAATTTGGGTATGGTAAATAAAGGATCCAAATGTGTTTTTAGTTTTGATGTTTTGATTTTTGAAAAGAGGATCTTTACTTAGCAAATTTGGGTATGTTAAATAAAGGATCCAAATGTGTTTTGATTTTTGATTTTGATTATTTTGAAAAGAGGATCTTTACTTAGCAAATTTGGGTATGCTAAATGAAGGATCCAAGTGTGTTTTTAGTTTTGATGTTTTGATTTTTGAAAAGAGGATCTTTACTTATCAAATTTGGGTAGATGATTGTTGATTTTATTTTTGGAAAGATGATTGTTGATTTTATTTTTAAAAAGATGATTGTTGATTTTCTTTTGAAATTAAATCTTCATTCAATAAATTGAACGAGGATGTTCATTTGTGCTTTTTGAAAAGATAATTTTTGGATTTTTTTCTTTGAAGTGATCCTACATGTAACAATATTGAAGATTGTTAGATGAGGTTGAATTATAAAAATTCTTGTGCAATTATTTTATTATGTGCATTTTGGAAAAAGTGCTTTTGGGAAAGTGTTGTTTTTTATAAAGGATTTATTTTTCTTTATTTTTGGAATTAACCTTTTCTTATCATGGAAATGGTAAGGAAGAATGTCTTTAGCTATATATTTTTATTAAACTTTTATTTTTACCCATTGGGGGACCCAACAGGGGTTTTAAGACCTACATGGAGTGAGGTCCTAAAAATGAAAGGATGTTGGCTAGCTTTGCTTAAGGATGAAATAAACTAAGTGCCAACAGAAAGGAAGGATAGTCTTGGATTCATATAAAATATAAATCCACTATCGATACTTGGAGACAATGAGCATTTACCAAAGTTGGAGAGAGGAACCATCTCGCCAAAAAAATCTGTGGTGAAAATTATATTTTTTTATCTTTATCTATCTTTGAAAAATGAATGAAGACAAAAAGTATGCCTTGTTGGACATCACGTAGATCCACAGATGTTCTTATTAAGGTGATTGGGTACGACATTGAGGAATGATGTACTATCTTGAGAGATAGAAGGCATCATCCTACAATAGAACTAATCATCTAATAAGGACTTCTAAGGACAATTGGTCTTCAGATGTACCAGAGATTCTTCCCCTACTTTACATGGAAAAGTAAAGCAGAGTTTATTTTAAATCGGGTTCATTAATTTCCCTATAGTGGCAAGCCCCCATAGTTAATTACATCTTAAGGAACGAGATTCCTTAAGAATACTCTTGATTAAAGTAAATGATCATTGTCTCCAAAGATTTTAAAGGTAGGACTATCAACAAATTGGTTATTTTTGGCAGATCAAGTGGGATTGATCAAAAGGAGGGAGTTATTATCGAAACCAAAGGGAGATGAGTAGGGGATGCTTATGATATTAGGAAGCCTAGTAAGCACCCCTAAACTATCCTATGGTTGGGCTTTATATTTTTGAAATTTAAAGAGACTTAATTGTTTGAGTTAAATTTTTATTAGAAATCTAGGACATACAATTCCACAACACAAGATCATGAAAAAGCTAAGAAGTGAGGATTTATGCTTGTAGCCCTGAAAAGAAATAGCTACCTCAGAACCTAAATTAAGAGAGCTTTGGTGAGGGCCAAGGCATGACATAAATCTAAGGTGAAAATTGGTATATTATTTACCTCCACAAGAGAGAATAAACCACCCGACTATTGCACTTACAACTGCCAGGGGGTGGCTATCAACTAACTCCTATAATTTTAAATACAAGTAGACAAGTCTTATGCTTTGCAAGATAGCTAGGTTGTTGTTTATTTAGAAATAGA
This sequence comes from Cymbidium sinense, assembly GCA_021442155.1. Lineage (NCBI taxonomy): Eukaryota > Viridiplantae > Streptophyta > Magnoliopsida > Asparagales > Orchidaceae > Cymbidium > Cymbidium sinense. The sequence goes on from CM038226.1 coordinate 11,320,131, forward strand.
CTAAGTCCTTAACACACTACCAAAGAGATTAGATCATGTAGGGCATGAATAATGACTTAAATCTAATTCAAATTTTTGTTAAGTTTTTGTTTTTATTTTTGGACAATTCATTTGACACTGGCTATGGGATTCATATGTCTACTGCATGAGAAATTGGTTATGGGCCAAAATCAGCAAAAAGAAGGTGTGTTTCATCCATGGCTCTCAAAGGTCAAGCCAAGTTCTCTGGTAAAAGTGGAAGCCCTCCATAAGCAAGACTGAATCAAGATGCTTTTTATGCATGATGTGAGACATACAACATCCAGCTAAGAGGTTGCTAATTCTTTTATTTCTTGATTTATATCTAAGCCTTTAGGTGAGGTTATGAGTTGTTAATTTTAATTTTGAGTTGATTAATTGGATAGAAAATTTATTTTTCTAGAGCCTAATCACAGGCCATTCATCAAGGAAAAACTAGGAAAATCATATCTTAATGCACAAGCTAAACAAACATCAAACAATTTTATAAAGCTAGCAAAGAATAAAAGGCCAATTTGGGCTCCACATACAAACAAAAGAAATGGGTGGCGAGCTCTACCTTTATACAACCCGGATTACAAATGAATAATTATAATTTATAAATAATTCATGTTATGAGGGTCTTCATTCTTCATTTATTCTTTTCTTCACTTCTTTCTTTCTTTCTTTCTTCATTCCTTTGGTTGGTTGGGATGTGGTTGCTCCAAGGCTTCACATGGTGCATAAGACATGGTCTTATGACCAATGCTCATCTAATCCCCATAACATTCATTCCAAATCTTAATTGCAAAATTACATGAAAAGGGAAAGCAAATCTAACTAACCTACAAAATAGAGATTAAAAACATACCACACAATCCAAAGCATGTATAGAATAAATTGACTTAGCACCCCACACATGGGTAACCAAGTTCACCTGTCCTAATTTGGATTATGCTTAGAGGTATAACCAACCTGCACAGCAAAAGCATTTATTAATTTTATTACAGCACCCCTTAAGCATAATCTCCTGCATAAGATAATGATTAGACTAAGATCGTCCTATCATTCAGTATACACACATACACCCTAATATCCAGTCTAAAATATTACATCACAAAATAAAATCAAGCATCAAACCATGCATCGCCCTAACATAGAGTTAGAAATGGTGACTTAGCCTAATGTGTGTGTCATTTAAGGCTTGTGTGGCATGTCTTAGCTAGGCTTTAAGGTTGGAATTTTCTAAGTGTGAAGATTCAACTTAGGGGTGGTTTCATTTAAGTGATTTAGTTGATTTGTTAATTTTATTTGATGATTTGATTTTGTTTGAATGAACCTACACTTAATTACTAAGTGTTGTAAAGAGAGAAAAAGAGAAGAGCACTTCACTTTCCTCCCTACCTTAAGTAATTTCTAAGATAGATTCATTAATGATTGTTCTTTAGTAAATATTTTGGTATGTGTTTTAATTAATCCTAAGTTTGGATTTGCTCTAAATAAACATATTCAATAAGAAAGGCATCTTAAGATTAATTAAGGTGAATTACTATCATAAAACACACAACCATTTATTTCTTTCCAACATGTATACCATGCATATGAAATGATCCTAAGCATAGCGATACATGTAAATGCAAATCTTAGCACACCTTAATGATGAATGCAAAGAGATATTGTTTAGGAATTTTGAATATTTCATGATGCATGATTTTATTAAGTAGAAAAGTGAGGGATTCTTTTATCCATTAATCAAATGCATATTTACATGTATGAAAGACATAAGTGAGTATGACGCCATTATTTTCTTCACCAGGGGTATAAGGTATAAGACTTTCTTAGGGCAACTTAAAGCCTCACAACCCCAAGATGTACAGACTAATATATCACTTTTCTTAAATAAATGTACATGTACAAAGAGAAAACAAATGGATGAAGAGTCATGTAAAAAGTTTATGTTCTTTTGTTTGATTTGGGTTGTTTAATTTACATTTGCAATGTGAAGATCCTTCTTAAGCCATTGTATAGGAATGGATTTTAGCAAGTTTAATGTTCTTTTCAAATGAACGTTATACTTTGCAAATCCTATACAAACCTATGTTAAGGAAAGAGAAGAAAATCACATAACACATTTTATGCTATAACTACATGCAAGCTTATAAGTATTTACAAGTAGTACACCTTCATTTATAATCTTTGATTTATAGGTTTTGAAAATAAGTTTTGATTTAATAGTGATAATAGCCACTCATATTCTTACTTTAGCCAAAGCATGCAATTTGACATAAAGGAAATATTTTATTTATTGATTTTTTTTTAAAAGATATGAATGCATGATTTCATATGGCACACAACATTTAGCATGCATGGAAAGAAATAAATTTATGTAAGCATGTAACTTCATTCACCCTAATTAATTCCTAAAGACAATCTTATGAAATAAGATCATTTAAAGTGAATCAACATTCTTTAAAGAGATTTTTATTTTTGTTTTGAGTTTGATTTGATTTAGTAAATGTGAAGAGAGGTTGCTGGTCCTAACCCATTTCCCCATGTAAATTGATTTAGTTTAATTTTAGAATTAGATTAATTTAGTTAACCTAACAATTATGAGCCAACATATGATATAATTCAATGCACCTAAGAAGAAAGAGAACTAATGCAATTGACTCACAATTTTGATTAAGCTAAAGGGTTTAATTAAGTACTTTCATAACCTTCCCACACTTGTGGGTTGGAAATGATTTCCTTAAACTTAACTTAGGCTCTTGAACACCTAAGAATCTACCCAACAAGAGATTGATTAAGTTCAGATTGATTTTAAAAACTTGATTAGATTAATTAAGTAGCTCATTAGCAGATTAACCCTTAATTAGATTTGGATTAAGGAAGAAAGAGAGTTTAGGGAATAACTTAGGAAAAGTATCCCAAACCCATTTTATAAACCTCTTACTTACTTAAACAAAGTTTGATTATCACAATTAGGTGATTAAATCATTGTTCACATGCTTAATTATTCTTTATTACATTAAGAGGGTGATTATGGATTCAATAATTGATTTTATTAATTAACTCATTCATAAATTCCAAGAAAATTGAGGGAGGTAGAAGTCATCCCACTGAACATATCCAAAAAATTTGGAATTAATTAATAAAGTAATTGGGAGTAATTATGATTATTAAGTTTTTAATTAAACCCTAATTAAGGAGAATTCACTGCTCAAAATCAATTAGAAATAATTTTAATGGATTCTCCTTTTATCTTTAAAATGAATTTGAGTTTGCATGTTTTGAAGTTTTCTACATTTAATTATGATTTTGATGAAGTTTCAATGTTTAAGGGATAATTAAATCACCCTAATTAATTAACTAATCCCGTTGACACAACGTGGGCTACTGACGCGGTGTGGGCTTTCCACGTGGTGTGATAGGATTGGTTATTTAAGTTATCAAATCGGCTGCCACGTCAGCAAGCGGAGCTATGTGCTTTCCCTTGAATCGTCCGATCAAGGATCGGTCGGCAAGGATAAAACATGTGGCTCTAAAGGAAATAATCAATGGATTTAGCACATTTAATCAGGACTGTCCATCCAAAACATGCAAGATGGATGGGGCCATGATTCATCCACTTTGCGGGAGATGGAGACCGTCCCCTCATGGCTTGATCGAGCTCACTTGAGCTCGGATAATAAATTCAACCCACCATCTAGATGCAAGGAGAAGAACATCCAATGGTTCAATTTCAATGGGATTACAATTCCCTTCATAAAGGAATAAGGATTTTTCTACTTAAGCTCAGTTTTGAGGCATACCTCGTCGGAGGCTATCACTAGTGCTTCCAACGGTTGAGGTAGCTTCGTCTAGTGGAGACGAAGCCTTGTTGCAGGTTTCAAGCTTTGAGATGCAGTGGATCTTCCAATTGATCAAAGCTCCCTTCAATGGCTTGCGACTTCGATCAAACACCCCCTTCACATGGCTTAGAGACTTGGGAAAAGCTTTGGGTAAGCTCGACTTGGCTTCTTGATGGTGCTTGCAAAGTGAATTGGACTTTGGTTGAGAATTCACTAAGTTGAAAATCTCCCTAACCTCTCCTATTTTTGGCTTAAGCAAAATCGAGAAGAGAGAAATCGAATGAGCTTAGGAATGCTTAGGGAAGCTTGTGGATGCTTGCCTTTATCCTTTGAGCTAAATCGAATGCAAGGAAGCTCATTTGAGTGGAAATGAGGGGGGGAGTATATCTTCCCCTGCTTGAATCAGATGGTCGAGAGCTTGCCTTAATATTTTGGATCAATTGATGGGATTGAATGGGTTGTTTAGGTTGTTAGGGATGCCATGTGGTTCAATTTTGGCAGAGGAGTGGAAGTGTGGAGGTGCACATGTGTTAAAATGAGTGTGGGAGGTGATCCATTTGAAGAATTTTGAGTGGAGTAGTTGATTTTGGTCTTGGGTTGGGTTTGGATGACCCAAACTCATAAGGTCATGTGCACCACCCTCTTTGGTGTCCATGTGGCCCATTAGGAGGGTGCCAAGTGGCCACGAAAAGGAATTGATCAAATTCCAAGTGGATTTGGTCATAGGTTCCTTTGACCCAAGGATAAAATGATCATTTGGCTTTGATTTTGATTTGGACAGATTTGATATGATTGAAAAATGGGTTGTGCCAATTTTTAATGAATTAGGAGTTTATTTGATATGATTTGGCTCAAGTTGACTCATTTAGGTCAAAATGGGTCAGCTTGGGTCAAGTTGACCAATTGGTCAAATTAGGTCAAACCATTGGTTGGGTTGAGTTCATATGACCATTTGGAATGATTTGGTATCATTGGTTTGGTTCAATTTGATTTAGATTTGATTTTGGTTCATTTGAGTTCACTTAGGTCAAATGGGTCAAGTTGACCAATTTGACCCATTTGACCCAATTGGGTTAGGTCATGGGTTGGTTTAGGCTTGGTTGATCATTTGAAATGTTTTGCAAGCTTTGGTTTCAATCAATTTTGGTTTTGTTTGAATTCAAGTTGATTTGACCTTTTAGGTCAAGTTGGGTTCATGGTCAATTGGGCTAGGTTGGGTCTAGTTGGCCAATTGAGGCTTTAGTCAAGTTCAACAAGTGATTTAGAATGAATTTGACCCATTGGTTGCAATCAATTTAGCTTAGATCAAGATTTGACATATTTTGACTTTTAGGTCAGTCAACTTGGGTCAACTTGGGTCAACTTGGGTCAATTGGGCAGGGCTAGGTTTGAGCAAGATGCTTGATCAAGTTCAATCATTGGTGATAAATTGGTTTAGATCAATGGTTTCAATCAATTAGGCCTATGGTGGATTTTTGGCTAGCTTAGGTTTCATTTGGGTTAAGTGTTGATTTGGACAAAGGCTAGGTTTGACTTAGTTTGACCCAATTTGAATGATTGATCATCCTATGATGATTGTTGCTCATAATGTGAGGCTTAGATGGGCTTAGTTAAATCCAATTTGGGTAGGATTAGAATTTGGCTCAAAAAAGAGCTTTAGGTCACTTTGGGTCAAGTGAGCCTAAGTGGGTCAATTGCCTTGATCAAGGCTTGAATCAAGTTGGTTGAACTCACATATAGACTTATGATTGAAATATAAATCCATCTGCAAGTGATTTCGAGTCAAATGGGTTTTGATTCATTTGATAATTTCAAGTTCAAAGGATGAACATGGGTTTGATTTGGGTTTGAGCTTTGAATTTAGTTTTGGCTTGATGATTGAAGTTTATGTTTATATTTGGACTTATGATTGAAGAATTGATTGTTAAAGAGAAAATTCAAAGGTTTGGATTGGTTTGAATTTGATTTGGCTAAGTTCAAGAGTTTGACTTGAAAGAGTTTAGGTTGGATTTTGATTGGGTTTGGATTTGAGTTTTGAATTTAATTTGATTATTTGAATTTATATTTCATTTATATTTGTGAATATAAATGAGAATATAAATGGGTTATGAAAATATCTTTTGAATTTGATTTGAATTTGATTTGAAGAAGTTCAAGGATTTATCTTGAAAAGAGGTTGGATTTTATTGGATTTGGATTTGAGTTTTGTTTTGGTATTTGAATTTATATTTTATTTATATTTGTGAATATAAATGAGAATATAAATGGGTTATGAAAATCTTTTGAATTTGAAGTGATTTGAATTTGATTTGAGAAGTTCAAGATTTATCTTGAAAAGAGTTTTGGGTTGGAATTGGATTTGGATTTGAGTTTTGAATTCATTTTGGATTTGAATTTATATTTTATTTATATTTGTGAATATAAATGAGAATATAAATGAGAAAATCTTTGAATTTGAAGTGATTTGAATTTGATTTGAGCTAAGTCCATAAGATGAAGGGACTTGGGAAAAAATTTGATTTGATTTGATCATGGTTTCAATCATTTGAATTATTCATGATTTGAAAATCCATTGAAAATTAGTTTAAGATTTTAGAAAACAATTGGGTTGGATTTAATATTTGACTTGGAATTGATTTGAAGTCCATAAGATGAAATCAAATGGTTGAAAGGTTTTGGATTTGAAGTTGATTTGAATTTGAAGTTTTGAATTTCAAGTTGGTTTAAATTTGGGGTTGATTTGAATTTGAAGTTTGACTTGAGAATAAGGATTTGGTTTCATAGGGTAGGCAAGTTTTTAACACCTAAGGCATAACCTCTTCTATGGCTAACTCATCTAAGTCTCTAGGGTTAGATTAAGTGTTCACCTAATCACTAGAAGTGTTTTAAGACTAAGGAACTCTAAATGTCTAAGAAGAGTCCTATGTCTAAGATGGAGAAGTTGAGAGCTCACTCCAAAAGTGAGGTCAATAGGGATTTTCAAGTCAAAAGAGCTAATTTGGGCTTGACTTGAGTTAATTTTAATCTGGCTTGATGATTATAGATTTCATTTATATTTGGATAAATGATTGAAGGAATGATTGATTCAAGAGAAAATCCATTGATTTTGGCTTGATTTAGATAGTTTTAGTAAGTCTAAGAAATTAGCTTAGGGGGTTCAAATTGAGTTTTGATTTGATTTTGGATTTGGTTTTGGCTATTTGAATGTATATTTCATTTATATTTGGAAATATATTTGAATATATAATTGGTTTATAAAAAAAATCAATTGGGTTTGAAGTGATTTGAAGGCAGATTTGACTAAGCTCGTGGAGGTAGGCCAAAAGGCTTATAAGGGAATTTGATTTAGTTGTATTTAATTTTTAACATTAGAATGTGGACTTCATTTATATTTGTGAAGATGATTGAATATATAATTTATTTATCAGAAAATCAATTAATTTTGGGTTGATTTGGGTCAAGATTTGGCTAATCCCATGGAGGTAGGTCCATATGGCTTAGGAAGGGTCTTGGCTTGACTCGATTTAGTTTGATTTAGTTCTGATCATTTGAATATAGATTTTATTTATATTTATGAAGATGATTGATGTAATAATTGATTTATAAGAAAATCAATTGAGTTTGACTTGATTTGAATTGGATTTTGGTTAAACATGAAAGTGGATCACATGGCTTAGAGGATTTAGAACTTGGATTTGATTTTTGGTTTCAATCATTTGGAGTTGAATTTGGATTTGAATTTGATAAATGATTAAGGGATTGAATTTATCTTGGATAAAATCAATTGAATTGAATTGGATTGGATTTGGCAGGGCCAAGTCCATGGAATCCAATCATAAGGCTTAGGAAGGATTTTGAGCTTGGATTTCATTTTGAGATTAATTGTGAATTTTAAAATTTGAATTTGAATTTGAATTTGGGTTTGGGGTTTGGGAAAGAGAACATGGATTGGGTTTAGGCTATAGGGTAAATAAGTCTCCCTAAGTCCCTAAGGCATAACCTACTCTATGACAAACCCCTCTAAGTCTCTAGGCTTAGGTTAAGTGTTCACCTAATCACTAGAAGTGTCTTAAGACTAAGGAAATCTTAGTGTCTATAAGAGTCATAGATCTATGATAAGCATGTTGAGAACTCACTCCAAAAGTGAGGTCAATAGACAAACCATTGGATGCATCATAGAAAGTAAATCTATGATTGTAAGACTTTAATACTATAAGGGGTTTGTCACTAAAACCTAAATTGTGTAAGGAGAGCTTGAGACTTAAATAATCCATTATAGCACCATTCACTTTTCTCCATCTTTATGTTCTTTTAGCCAAGCTATTTTCATATCAATAAATATTTTTTTAATTACATCTTTCTTTCTATATTTTAAAAATAGTTATGTTCTCTTATATCTATCATGCCTCAAAAATTTGTGTCACTTTATCAGATTGAAGAGTACAATACCACAAATGAATATAATGTTTAAACCTCCATAATTTTGTTGAGGATTTAAAAATCATGTTGATAATCCAGCTTATGACAAACCTTTTAGGAAAGAATGCCATAATCTCTTCCTAACTCGTATCACTAAACTTGTATAATACATACTCAAAAACCCAACTCTAACTATAACCTGAAGACTAAGTTGAACCATGCTTTATACTAAAGATTGAATCCCCTACATATTCTGGTAATTATGATCTAAACACGTTCTTAAGTTAACTGACTCATATGGATGACAACTTTTATGAGAATAAGATGAATCATTAGAGAAGACTAATTTTTTTTTTCAAATTAAAACTTATAGGTCATTTTAAAGTATATTAAGGTCTAAAAGTATAATGGGGTAGCCAAAAAAATAAAAGAATGTTAGAACCATATTGACCTAAGTAGAGATTAAACGACTAATAAAATCAAAAAATTATCTTAGTTCCCATGAGAAATACATGCATGATCAATACCTCACTCTAAAATAAAATAATATGTAAGTGAGTACAAGGTTTTAAATACAATTAAATGGGGAATTTGAGACAATTTTCTCAATTGAATAAAATATAAGTTTTGAATTGAATCATAGCATAAATTTTAATTAAAACATAAATAGTCATACAATTAAAAAACATTTTAAAAACATACATAGTTCATTGGAAAATATAATCTCAATTGATAAAAGATACATTATAAGAAAGCACACAAGCTTTGAATAACTAAATGGAAATTATGAGTTTAGAAAATATAAATATTAATAATTTATGATAGAACTAAATCCTAAATTAAATCATTTTATATCTTACAATCAACATCATTATTTATCATCAGAAGTAGGTCCATTTCAAGAACCATTATAATACTAGTTTTTTTTTCATCCTCATCATCAATTTCATGTGAGTCATCCCATTCATCTTCTCATTTGGACTTGTCAGTATCACTTTCTTCTTTCCTGCATCAAAATTATTGTAATAAGCACACTCGTAATAAGAACATATAAAAATAAATTATTACATATTTTATATTGATCATACTTTATTGTCTTTCACTCATAACTTACAAAAAAAAAAGATCTTTTCTTTTAACACCGAGTTTCACCATCATAGTATACAAAGAATTAGTAGAAAAAAATATTCTTAGAATTTTTCCTACAAATTCATTAAATTAAATACTCTAACAGAAATGCCATGTAGAATAATTTTTATCTTAATTGTGGGTTTCAAAATTCCATAAATTTATATATTAAAGGTTTGCAAAAGCTTAACATACATTCATGTTTATGATCAATTGGAATGGTGATGAACATAGCTACTAAAAGACATTGAATAAACAACAAAACATCATTGTTGACACTACTGTGAGCAGGGAGAGTGGCAATAATTGTGATTTTGAGTATTATTGATTTTTACAATCCCATAATCTAAATGTTTTTATTGTTATTTCAATTAAAATATTTTAATAATCTCATAATAGTTGAAATTTAAAGCACACGCCTCAGAAAAAAATATAAATCTTGAATCTTTTTTGAAAAGACCTAAAAATAAAATAGGTTTCGAGGTGTGGATTTTGAAAGATGTTTCATAAAAATATGTATGATAAAGAACTTCAAAATCCCTTGAGCTTAGAATATGTTCTCCCACTCTATTTTATTAATTTAGATTCCTAAGAAAGTGAATATCAATTTTAGATATAGAGGCCCTTCTACTTTAACACACAACCTTAGCTTAAGTCCTTAACATCTATTTCCGCTAACATTGTCCAAGCTAAGTCTTCTAAGGGAACACATTCTAAGAATTCTGAAGAAGTTTTACCTTCTTAAGTGCTACTAGAAAGGACATATATAATACCAATGAATTCCACAAGTACACTTCCAAATGAGAATAAGAGCCCTAAAATTGATTATCTTGAAGAAGATTTGGATGAACCATTTTTGTTGAAAAACTTATATTCTCCACTTTGGTTACTAAGGTCACGCTGTTAGGAAGTGTGAGCCTCGCTCCTCACTACTCCTTACACTCTCTTAAATATTAGACACAACTTAAATCTAAAATAAATTATAATTTAAAATCAATTCTCAGTTTAAATCTAAATTAAATTATAATTTAAATCAGTTCCTAAAATATTATCACTTAAATTGAGACCATCTAGTGGTAATAAATTGAAATTCATTCTTGAATTAAAACTGAAATATTAAAGCTTAGAATCGAAACACCACATAATCTTTATACACACACACTAGAATATTATGTCACAGATCTTAGACTTAAGTTAAGGTGATATTTAGTTGTTATGTATTATTATTTTTATTTTATTGTGTAGTATTATAGAGTAGAAATTAGGACTTATTTGCTTGTAGATTGATGTTAGGGCATTATTTTTTAGAATTAATAAAAAAATTTATAGAGGCCATGCTTATGTAATTTGGACCTCCATTAGGCTTTAAGGAAATTAATTATTCTACTCAACTAAAACTTTAATAAACTAATAATCTAAATTAAAAAAAAAATCATAATGAATCACATCTAAAGCCATAAGCAATAGTTTATCATAAATATTTCTAAAACCTTAAAAAAAGCATAAATCACTTAGCACATCAAATTCAATTTTGTCTCAAGCTCATAAATCAGATAATGTTATATCAATTATACTAAATAAACTTAGCTCAAAATTCTAAGCTAGTAAGGACATGATAAACAAAACCAAAATAAGTGGTTATCTTGATTTCAATGACACAATTTTATTGCGACTACAATCAAAGTCTGCATGTTCTCTAACAACATCCATCCAACCTTTTAAAATTATTTAATATACTCGGTATAACACAAATTTCTCTATTATCTTGAGTCAATTTGAAACTATCATTCAGCTAGCTTTCACTCTCAATTTATGGAGTTTTCATAGCTTCAAAGGATCTTGATGATTTTAAGGAGAATCATTTGCAAGTTTTATTTGACCTCAAGTTTTATATACCCCATATAGATCAAGCTCACGATAAATTACTTCATCCAAGATTCTTTGAAGTTGGAGGGTTAGTCTTTACTTTTTAAAGGCCTATTTTGGCCCATCATAAGACATAAGTTGCGTTTAAACTTATATAACAAGGCCACTTTATAATAAAGAAGCTCACCTTCAATTACTTCATCTTAGATCCTTTGAAGTTAGAGGCTTTGTTTTGATTTTTTTTAAGGCCTATTTGGCCCATTATAAATAGGAGATAGGTTTCAGCCTATATAAGAAGGCTCCTTTGTAATAGAAAATTTTGATTAATGAGAGTATCACCATTTATTTTATTATGAAAGTGGAAATTTTATATTCCTTATAAAGAGATGATACCTTCAAAAATATTATGTATGATGTGTTTAGTAAATATATTTGATAAATAAAATGATAATTTTGTGATACAATAAGGTCTATTTTAGTTGCTTAATTAGAATTGGGTTCTAGTTATCCAAATCAAAGGTTAAAATGTAAGTAAGATTTTTAAATGAAGGCTTAGATTTGAGTGAGTATTCGATATTGCTTGATATTTCATCTCTATGATGTATGTTTAATTATGCAGTAGTCAATACCTTATATAATTAGTATATTTGCATTTAAAAAACATCCTATAATGAGTACCTAGTTGTTGACACATGTGCTAAGCCAAGTTTAGCACATTTGTCCAATCTCTCTCTCTCTCTCTCTCTCTCTCTCTCTATCTCAGACTTCCTTGAAGAAGAAACTGTTAATATGACCATGAAGAATCGACCTATGAATCCATCACTTCTCCTTCAATGACGAGCACCTTATGGTGGAGCAATCACAATTCGTTGAGTTATCCCTTTGTTCTCTTAATCCTTTTCTTTTCAATTTCTAGAGTTGGTTGATAGTTGGCTCCATCCTAAGGAATACCCAATCTCTCTATCTCCCTACTTTCTCTCTCTCTCTCTCTCTCTCTCTCTCTCTCTCTCTCTCTCTCTATTTTCTTTTCATTTATCTATCATTAATTGCTATCTTTTAAGTCATCACAGTTGGTGGATTGATTCCTCTTTTATGTTAAGAGTGAGAAGTCCTCACTCTTCAGGCTTACAACTCTCGGAGAAAAATAACTTCAAGCATTTCCTCCAAGAGTTGTAAGCCTCAAGAGTGAGGAGTTTTCACTCCTAACATGAGAGAGGAATCAATCCACCAACTGCAATGCCTTAAAAAAAAAGTAGATAAATGGAAAGAAAAAAAGAGTGAGAAAAAAGGCAAGGAGATAGAGAGGTTGGGATTGCTTGGAATGGAGCCAACTATATAAACTAACTTTGTAAATTGAAAAAAGGAATTAGGGAATAAAAAGGATAGCTTAATGGACTGCAATTGCTCATCAAAAGGTGCTCACTGTCAAAGTTGAAGCGATGGATTCACGTGTCGATTCATTATGGTCATATTACTCGCTTCTCCATCAATAACGGTTGAGATAGAGAGAGAGAGAGAGAGAGGTTGGAGAAATGTGCTAGACTCGAGTTATTCATGACTATGGTGTTTATCTCTTGATAATGTATTGTGTGTATATGTGATGGGGACACCATGCAGATCTGAGGATGTACTTAATGAGGTGATCGGATACGACATCAAGGAATAGTATATTATCTCAAAAGATAAAACTCACTACCCTATGATGGACCTAATCACCTAATAAGGACTCCTAAGGCATGATGGGTCTTTGACTATATCAGAGATTTTTTCCCTACCTTACATGAATGAATAAAGTAGAGTTTATTTAAACTGGGTTCTAAAGTTCCCTATGAGGGCAAGCCCCCATAATTAATTACATTCTAAGGAAGGTGAGTTCCTTAGGAATACACTCAATTAAAGTAGATAATTGTTGTCTCCAATAAATTCAAAGATAGGACTATCAATAAATCGATTATATTTGGAAGATCAAATGGGATAAATCGAAAGGAGAGATTTATTCACGAAGATAAAAGAGATGAGTAGGGAATGCTCATGATACTAGGAAGCCTAGTGAGCATTTCAATCTATCCTATGGTTGGGCTTTATATGTTTGATATTGTGGAGAAATTACATTTTTGAGTTAGAATTTTATTAGAGAGCTAGGACTTATACTCTAACAACACAAGATTATTAGGGTGCCTAAGAGATGAGGATTTATGCCTGTAGCCCAAGAAGGAAATGGCAATCTCAGATCCTAAATCTAGAGAGCTTTGGCGAGGGATAAAACACTATCTAAGACAAAGTGGTATATGGTTTATCTCCATAAGAGAGTAAACCACATCCTGGACTTATAAGCTTGGGAGTGGAGACTAACTCCTCCTATTTTAAAACCATGTGGTCAATTCATATGTTTTTCAAGATGGTTAGGTTGTTATTTATTTGGAAAAGAAACTAAGTTCTTAAACTCACTCCCTAAGAGACTAAAGCATGAGGGGTATGAATAATAAATTAATCTAATGCAAATTCTTATCAAATTTTATTTTATTTGAGACTCTTTATTTTGACACAGGCTATAGGATTTTGTATTCCTAAATGTATGAGAAGTTAATTATGGGCCAAATCAAAATAGAAAGAGGTGTTCTTCCATCATAGGCTCTTAAAGGTTAAGCCCATTTCTATCTAGCAAAGATGGAAGCCCTCTCTTAACAAGACTAAAATAAGATAATTATGCATGATATTAAACATAGAACATCCAGCTAAGGGGTTACTAAATATTTTATTATCTTGATTTAATGCCTAGGCCTTTACATGAGGTTATGAGTTATTTTAGAGATTTAGTTATGAGTTGTTAGTTTGGGTAGAAAAATTAATTTTTATCCTAGGAGCCTAATCACATCTAGGTCATACAACAATCACCAATCATAAATAAACTAGGAAGAGGCATGCTTTTTTTTAATGCACAAGCTAAACAAAACACCAAATAATTTTATTAAGTTATCGTAAAAGAATAAAAGGCCGATGCGGTCAGGCACCGTCATACAACCCGAAAAGAAATGTGGGTAACCGAGCTCTACCCATATACATCTCTGTATAATGAAAGAATAATTATAATTTGAGTTGGTTTGGCTTAGGTTTGGCATAGGTTTGGATTTGACTCATTTGGGTTCAAATAGGTCAAATTGGTCAAGTTGACCAATTTGACTAATTTGACCAAATTGGGTTGGGTTAAGTGTTCAGTCAAGTTCAATTGATCAATTGAAAATAATTGTAGGCTTTGGTTTGGTTTAATTTGAATTTAATTTGAATTTTGTCCAATTTGACCCTTTAGGCCAATTTGGACAAGGTTGGGTCAAGTTGACCAATTGGTCAACTTGGGCTCAATTATGGCTTTGGTCAAGTTCAATAAGTGATTTGACATGAACTTGAGCCATTGGTTGCAATCAATTTGAATCAAATCATGATTTGACCTATTTTTTCCTTTTAGGCCATTTTGGGTCAACTTAGGTCTAATGGCCAATTGGACTTGATTTGGCTCAATTGATGGTTTGGTCATGTTCGCTTATTGATTATGAATGGGTTTGAGTCAATGGTTTTAACCAATTTGACATATGGTGGATTTTGGCTAGTTTGGGTTTCATTTGGATTAAATGTTGACTTGGTCAAAGGTTAGGTTTGACTTGGTTTGACCCAATTCAATGCAATTGATCACCCTGGGATGATTGTTGATCATGATTGAAGGTTTAGATGGGTTTGGTTCAATTTAATTTAGGTTGAATTAGAACTTGGATCAAGAAAATCTTTTAGGTCACTTTGGGTCAAGTGGACCTAGATGGGTTGGTTGGTTTGATCATGGCTTGATCCAAGTTTAGTTGAGTTGATCTATGGATTTAAAGTGAAAATATAAATCCAATTGCAAGTGGTTTGGAGCCATATGGGTTTTGGTTTATATGAAAATTTTCAAGTCAAAAGGGTAAGCATGGGCTTGACTTGGGTTTGGTTTCATAATTGTGATTTGTATTTATATCTGCATCAATGATTGAAGGAATGAATGAATCATGAAGAAATCCATGAGTTTTGAGTTGATTTGGGTGTTATTTAGCCAACTTCAAAAGTTTGGCTAAAATGGCTAAAATTGAGAATTTGATTTAAGATTGAATTTAATAATTGAGAAAATCAATTGAATTGGGTTAGATTTGAATTTGGTTAAGGCTAAGCCCATAAGATAAAATCAAAAGGTTTAGCACGAGATTTGGAATATGAATTTAATGATGGATTTCAATCATTTGATAGTTGGATTTGATTTTGGAATTTGAATTTGAATTTGAGTTTGAGATTTGGCTTGAAAGAAGGAAGCAAGGATTGGGTTTAGGCTATAGGGTAAGCAAGTCCTCCTAATCTCTAAGGCACAACCTATTCATGGCTAACTCTTCTAGGTCTCTAGGGTTAGGTTAAGTGTTCACCTAATCACTAGAAGTATCTTAAGACTAAAGAACTCTTAGTATTTATAAGGGTCCTAGATCTATGATGAGAAAGTTGAGAGCTCATTGTAAAAGTGAGGTCAACAAAGGGCACCCAATAAGTGTGGTGTGACTAACAAGGCACACCACACATATTAGCATTGACCGAGATGATCAACAATGTCCAAACAATCACAAACACTAATAGAAACAATCTATTCCTAAACCCGAGATGTAGAAGGAATCAAGATCTTAGTGCAATGTAACTCAACTCATGCCAAGGGCATAAGGGAGGAAGAAGGGGTCCACCAAGGGATCAAGCAAGTGAACCTTCCACTAGGGAAGTAGGTTCAGGTCATCTACTAGGGATAAAGATTTGAATTTTGATGCAAGATATGATTTGGGTAGAGTATCCATTGGGGATTAGAATGTATAACCTGCCAGGGATAGATGCATGAACCTTCCACTAGGGAAGTAGGTTCGGGTTATCCACTAAGGATAAGGATTTGATGAGATTTCTTTTGAGGGTGCATCCACTGGGGAATGTAAGTTTGGGTTGGATTCAATTGACTCCACTGGGGAGGTTGGGATGATTTATGTCCCATTGGGGAGATGTCAGTTGATTGTTTGTTTGAGTTTAGATTTTGAGATGGACCCTGTCAGTTTACGATGGACTGCACTGAGAAGGGGCTATGTTGGCTTAGGCCTATCTCAGATTTATTGATCCAAAAGGGTAGTTCACCAGCCACACGGTAGAACTATCAATCAAAAGGGGATACCTTTCGATGTACAATGATTGTGCTAGGGGGACTTACATCCCCAAAAGCAAGTACAACCATTGCGGTGACCTGTTGGATACAACAAATCAAACCCAACCTAGGGTGGCTACTGAATGAATGTCGTTGGGGGACTTATATCAACTCGAAAGTATTCAAGATAATGTCATTTGATTGAATTTCACTTGTTTTAATTTCATTTATTTTAATTTGATGGATCCCTTAGTGTGTGATGGATCCACTAAGAAGGGGCTAATATCAGCCTAAACTTATCTTAGATTTACAAATCCAAATGAATAGTCTTCCGGCAGTGAGATAGAACTAACCAAGCCAAGGGGTGTCTTTCGGTGTGCAATGGTCAAGTTATGAAGAGAGCACGGGGACTCACATCCTCCTACACAAGGAACCATTGGGCCATCGATTGCTCACACAATAAATCAAACCCGACCTAATGTTGCCCGTTGGTGTGCAACAGTCGTGCTGGAAAGAATGTGATAGACTTATATCTTTCAAAGCAAAGACAACCATTGGGGTGACTCGTTAGTGGCAGAACAAGTAGAACTCGACCTAAGGGCGACTACTGAGAGACTTCTGACCCGGGAACTTATCTCAACTCAAAGTAGTCAGGCAATTCCTATAGGGAGTTTTGTTGACACTGCCCTAAAGATAGGATGCCTGCTTAGGAAAGGGGCTGCTAGGGGCTTGAATTCCTAATCCACAAGCGAAGATATATTTTGTATATTTTATGTTTGCATGGACCCTGTTTGTGAGAGACCACATTGAGAAGGAGCTTATATCAGCCTAGTCATATCTCAGACTTACTGGACCAAGGGAGAATATGCGCATCCGCTAAACAAATTCTTCAACCACAAGAGTGGCTACTAGAAAAAAGGTACTGTCCAATCCAAAAGTAACACAGGTAGTGTATAAATGTGGTCACTAATAATGTGATCCAAATAGAGTGCCCACAAGGGAGGTGCTGCTAGGGCGTTATCCAAAACCCTGTAAAAAAGCTTGTAGGTATTTGGTGGCCAACTCAAGGAGAAAGCACGGGGACTCACATCTGTCAAGAGTGGTGTATCCACTGGGTGGGTCACCGTCAGCATGGAGATAACCAAGCAACCTAAGGTGCCCGTCAATTTATGATAATAATTCTAGAAAGAATGCATGTAGGCTTACATCTCCATGAGGCAGAACTGATCACCGAGAAAGTCTATCTTTGGCTTGATAGGGGCTATTCGACCTAGGGTGACTACCAAGTGGGGAGTCTCGTGTAGGGGCTAGACCCAAACTTGAAGAAGTCAAGAGGAAAGGAGCCACTGGGGGACTTATTCTAAGCCTCAAATATAATTGACCTAGTCAATGCATGATGGTTAGTCCAACAAGAAAGCATGTAAGCTTACATCCTCTTAAACGAAGTCAACATGGTGTAGTTTACAGGCTACGCGGTAAGGCCTACCAAACTAATAAAGTGCTCATCAGTTTGTAATGGTCAAGTCATAAAGAAAGCATGGGGACTCACATCCACCAGATAAGTGACCACTGGGGTGACACATTAGCAAGATAGCATATTGCTCGATCTAGAGCAGTTATTTAGTGAATGCCATGGGGGGCTTGCTCCCACATCAAAATAGCCTGAGATAAAAGATATCTATTTGTTTGTGTTGTGAAAGAGGGAATAGGATTTCTCTTTGGTTCTCTTGCACCTACCCTAAACATGTAGAAATGTGACTCCACCAAAAAAGGATGCCACTTTGAGTTCTCTTACACCTAACTTAGTTGGGCTAATCAAAATAGGATGCCTCTTGAGTTCTCTTATACCTACCCTAATAGTACTTGAGAATTAAATGTAGTTTGTGTTTGTGTTGTGGAGGGATGGGAGGCTACTCGTGTTCTCTTACACTTACCTTAAACACGTCGTGGTAGATTTGCAAGTGAAATATACTTCTAACACATAAGAGATGGGATTTGATATGAAAAGAAGTTTTATTGATGATTATTTTCAAATAAGATTTATGTATAGTATTTCTTTAGGTAGAGCTCATTGATTGGAAATATAGGCCGCTCTCTCTTACAGTTTATGAGCTGATATGATCCTCCTTGGTAGGCATTCTCTATAGCAAAAGAGCCTTCCCAAGTGAGTTCAAACTTACCTCACATCTTTCGATGGGCAACAATTGGTCTCCTTATAACTAAAATAAGCTCTCCTACTTGAATCATTTTGGCTTTGTACAACTCGAGGTTCTGGCATGCCCGGAGGTGTCTCTTCTACAAGCCTTTGAGCTCTTCCAACCGCAACTTGGCATTCTACTCTGTAGTAATCTTGCTACCCACAACTATTCTTAATGATGGGAGTTGGACTTCTAATGGTAGAATGGCTTTGGACCCATACACTAAGGAGAATGGGATAGATTGTGTTGGAGTTCTATATGTGGTCTGGTAGGCCCACAAAGCTTCAACCAACTGCTCATGCTACTATTGCTTGTTGTCATCGAGTGTCTTCTTCAGTATTTGCATGAGAGTTTTGTTGAATGCTCTTGCTAGACCATTTACCCTCAGGTAGTAGATGGTGGAATATCTCCAATCTATATTATGTCTCTAGGCAAAGCTGTTTATTTTAATACTCTTGAATGTAGTACCATTATCAGATATAATTTATTGAGGCACCCCGAATCTATATATGATATGGTTCTTGAAAACTTGGAGCACATGCTGAGCTATGACCTCTCTAAGTGGGATCGCCTCCGCCCACTTGGAAAAGTAGTCAATGGCAGCTAAAATGAAATGATGACCTTGGAAGAAGAAGGATCGATTGGACCCACTATGTCAGTGCCCTAACACTCAAATGGCCATGAGGCTAATGTAGGATGTAGAATGTTGGGTGGTTGATGCAGGACCACACCATGCACCTGATATTGGTGGCACCTCCTAGCTACATCCATGTAGTCTATGATCATCGAAAGCCAGTGATATCCTAGTCTTTTGATCTTGGCTTTCATCTTCGGACCGGATTGATGTGCTCTGCATAAACTTGAGTATACCTCAGTCATGATCCTACAGGCTTTGAGTACATATGATCGAAAGACTGTCAGTACAGGGTGTCACCTACGAGAGTGTAGGAAAGGGATCTCTACTTCACCTGGTGTGCTAGTGACTTTTCTTGAGGTAGTTTTCCTATATGTAGATAATCCATGAATGGTTTCCTCCAATCTAACTCCTCATCCTTTTTGGAAACAGCAACCTCCCTTCAAGAGAGAATCTCTTAATGAGTTCAGCATCAACAAGGGATAAGACTTATCTATTTTGGACCCTTATTAGAATGGACTCATCTTCTAGGCACACCAACTCCTTGGAGAGCTTGTCCAATGCATCTGATACAACATTATCTCCTCAAGAAATCTTGTAGAAAGTGACCTCTGGATTTGAGCCAACAACTCCATGGAATACTTGTGGTAATGATGGAGCTTATGCTTTAGAATCTTGTAAAACCCATCGATTTGGTTTATGACAAGCTGAGAATCCCCAAAGATATTGATGTTATGGATGCATAGTGTAATAGCTAACTCTAGACCGATAATCAGAGCCTCATATTTATCTTCATTATTGGTGCATGAATTGGATAGATGATATGAGAATCTCATGACATCATGGTCTGGAGTTAGGAGAACTATTCTTACCCCTGCTTTTCCTGGGAGAGTAGATCGTGGTTCTTCTCCTTTTTGAGAGAAAGCCGCACCATGAAAATACATCTCCCAATGACAAATGCTAGTGTCCCCTAAGTTCATGATTTGTTCATGGGAGAGGTCATCATGAAGCAGAGAATTAACAAGAAGTGAGTGTGCTACTAAGAAATCCGCTAGTGCTTTTCCTTTCACAGCAAGGAGGGGTGAGAATGTGATGTAAAAACGACAAAATCCTGGACCATCATGCCAATCATTTGGAAAATGTTGGTCGTGTCATGAGATAATGCAGTGGATTGATTCTAGAGATTAGATTCACTTTGAGAGAAAGCATGTGATGTTGTAGCTTTTGAGATACAAAGATTAAAGCTATGCAATGCTTTTCAATAGGTTGATAGTTTGCTCAGTAGGGATTAGATGATAACTGAGATAGTAGAGAGCATTTTTCTTCCCTTGGTCATTGGCTTGGGACAATAAAGCGCCAAGGGAGTTGTCTAATGCAGTAGTATAGAGGATCAAATGCATGCCCGGGATAGGGGTTGCTAGAACTAGCGGCATCATCAGATAGTGCTTGATGTCTTCAAAAGTATGCTGGCAATTGTCATCCCACTTTAACTTGTGATCCTTTTTGGCAAGTATTGACAATGGCTGGCATCTTTTTGATAAGTTGGATATGAAGCATCTTAGATACGCCAACCACCCTTGGAATGATCTGAGTTGAGTTAGACTTTTAGGGGGTGGCATTTCTAAGATAGCCTTGACCTTCTCTGGATCAATCTATATTCCCCGGTGTTGGACAACAACCCCAAGGAATTTCCCTGAAGCTACACTGAATGCACACTTCGGGGGATTCATTTTGAGGCTAAATTAACTTAATCGTTCAAAAACTTCTCTGAAGTTGAAGAGAGTCTTCCTTTTCTTCACTCTTGACTACCAAATCATCAATATAACATTCAACTTGATGATGAATGAGTTCATTGAAGATCTGAGTCATGGCCCGCTGGTATGTAGCACTACATTTTTAAAGCCAAAAGGCATGACCTTATAACAATAGATTTTGATTGGGATTCGAAAAGCAGTGTTTCTTTCATCCTCAGGGCCATCTTGATTTGATTATAGCTAGATGAGCCATCCATGAAAGAGAATACTATATGAGATGAGGCAATGTCCACCATTAATTATAGTATAGGAAGTGGAAATTCATCCTTAGGACATGCCTTATTCAGATCTCTAAAATTAACGCATATGTGAATTTGGCCATTCTTTTTTTTTAACTGGGATGACAGTGGCTAACCAGATAGAATATTTTTCTTCTCTGATAAAGCTAGCATTGATCAATTTCTTGATTTTAGAAGTGACCTGTTGTTCAATGTCTAATCGCATGCATCTAGGAGCTTACTTGATAGGGTTAGCATTAGGATCTATTGCTAGTTTATGGACTACTATGCTAAGAGATAAACCATACATTTCTTCATAACTCCATATGAAGCAGTCCTTAAACTCAACTAATAGCCTAACTAAGTCATTAGTTTCTTCTTCATTCAATGAAGGTACTGATGTATGTCGGGCATGGATCTTCATTTGTTCCTAAGTTGATTTCTTTGAGTTCATCAATGGTTGATCTAATTTCTTCTTCGAACTCTGGTGACTCTTTGACTTCAAGCTCATTTGGGTGCTGAAGTTTCTAAACATACATCCTCATAAGAGTTAGCATTATTTGAGAAGAACCTATCAGACCCCAAATGAGGAGGGATGATTAGGCAATGGTTGTTGTCATCGATTGGACCCACTGTGTTGAATCCTAGTCTTAGTCTTGATTGAGAATGTTTTCTTTGGTTGTCCCATAACCTTTCAAATTAATCCGACCTATGTTTAGACCAAATATATGGGATTAATTCCTTCTTTGCTAAGTTAAGAACACAAGGTGAATACCAATCAAAAGGCAATTATATTAAATCTTTATATAAATCATCCTCAAGTTCTACATCAGCTTCCTGACTTGAGGATGATGCTCCTAATAAAAATCTCTTTGGCTTGATATCTGTGGATGACTTGGGGCCTCCTTAACTACCAAACCTTCAACTTTCTGGGAAGAAAGTGAGGTTAGAGCTAAAGTTCTCAACTACTACCGGACTAATCTACATAATGATGATTTGGATATATTCATGCTTTGCTTGGAGGCCTAGTCTTCATCACCGTCTGGCTTGAACATCACCTCCAAAGGGACCTGCTGAGAGGGTTTGATCGGCGTGTTAACCACATGAGACTCATCCTCTGAACTGGACTCTTAGTCTATGTGTATAGCAGGGGTACTCTGGTGAGCTGGAACATAGCTACTACCGGCTGGCCACCAACAAGGAGGTCTTCCACCTCTAGAATTGCCTCTGGACTTACCTCATCCTCTACCTAGCAGGGGTCGAGTCATCCTATCCATGTGTTCATATGGAGGAATGAATTATGAGTGGAATCTAATATTTGGATCTACTTCTTTTTCGGTGAGTGATTCTTGCTCACTTGTACTTTTATTTTTATTTTTTTTCCTTTTTCTTTTTCTTTTCTTCTTTTTATTTTGTTTCTTTTTCTTTTGTTTTTGAACTTTCACTAAGTTTGTGAGAATAGATTTTTTGATTTAGAGGAAGATAGTAGGCTATATTCTCATATATCTCAACCTCCATAATTGAAAATGATTTCAAGTCCCCTTTCACACAATACTCGATTCCACCTCTTCAAAATTTAATGTACTGATCTAAAGAGGATGGAACTGTGTTGTTTCCATGTATCCAAGGCCTACCGAGCAAAGTAGTGAAAGATGTATCTGAATCAATTATGTAGAACTTAGCTTCTATCTTCCAGTCATCTATCTCTAGTGGTAACACTATGGAGCCTAAAACTCTCTCTCCTTGCTCATTGAATCCTCTCAACATCATCCAATCTCCTTTTAGTTTGGAGATGTCAATCCTCAAGTAGGCATGGGTCTTTAGACTCATAATGTTCATTGATTCACCTGGATCAACTAACACCCTAGAGAGTATGAATCTACCCATGTCCACTGTGGTGTAGAGGGGATAGTTGTGCTCTGTTGTCCCCAAAAGAAGGTCTTCATCGGTGAATGTAACTCCACGAGCTTCTTTTGAATAACATGCCTCCTCTCCAATAGCGGCCAGCTGAGCAAAGCATATTTCTGGATCAAAAAGAGCTTTGATCAATGACTCCCTCGTCTCTTTAAATAAGTTAATGGCATCATATATGCTTAGTTTAGCTGGAAACTTTCTTAGGTGAGCGAAGACATTATAGTCAACTCTAGGCTGGTCCTCCACAAGCATATCCATAGGTGGAGCATCCTTTGGAGGGGCTTCTGGATTGCTAGAACCAATGACTTGTTTACCCTTATCATAGGAGGTGGAACTTTTCCACTATGAAGGTTAACTTCGGTGACTTCATGAGATGGTTTAATGGAAAGTTCTACCTGCTCATCAGGTTCACCTACAGTTTCTCCTATAGGATCATCAAAGTTGGATGACTCCAAATCAATCTCAATGTGTAAATCCAAGTGATTTAGGAATGGGTGATCTATTTCTAAATGAGAAAGGAGTGGATCAGAATTGTTATAATTATTAGTACTTAGAGAGCTTTCTATAAGAATAAAATCATCAAGATCATCAAAAGTAAAGAAGATGTAAGCAGAATCAGTCTTCTTCTTCATTAATGTTTTAGATTTGGATGAAGGCTATGGTGAAATTTTATATTATCAATTTCAATTTCTAAGAATCTATGTAGAATAAAAAAATAAAGATAGTAATATACTCTTTTATTCATTTTTGGACACCATGTAGATCCACAGATGTTCTTATTGAGGGTGATCGGGTATGACATTGAGGAGAGGTGTACAATCTCGAAAGGTAGAAGTCACCACCCTATAATGGACCTAATTACCTCAATAAGGGCTCCTAAGGACAATGGGTCTGCATATGTACCAAAGATTCTTCCCCTATTTTACATGAAAGTAAAGTAGGGTTTATTTTAAATTAGGTTCGTTAAGTTCCTATAGAGGCAAGCCCTCATAGTTAATCACATCCTAAGGAAGGGGATTCCTTAGGAATACTCTTGATTAAGGTAAATGATCATTGTCTCCAAGGATTTCAATAGGTAAGACAATCAATCGATTAGTTTATTTTTAGAAAATCAAGTGGGATCGATCAAGAGGAAGGAGTTCTTATCGAAGCCAGATGAAAAAATAAGTAGAGATGCTTAAGACACTAGGAAGCCTAGTAAACATCCCAAACTATCCTATGGTTGGCCTTTACATTTTTGAAATTGAATTATTTATTTGAGTTGAATTTTTTTAGAAATTTAGGACTTATAATTCTATAATATAATGTCATGGAAATGCCTAAGAGGTGAGGATTTATGCTTATGACCCATAGAAGGGAGAAGCAACCTCAGAACTTAAATCTAGGGAGCTTTGGCGAAGGCCAAAAGCATGACCTAAATCTAAGGCAAAAAATGGGTATTTAGTTTGCCTCCACAATAGAAGACAAACCATCCAACTGCTTGGACTTACAATCGCCTGGGGGGTGGCCACCAACTAACTCTTCCTACATTTTAAATTCATGTAGGCAAGTCATATGCTTTATGCAAGATAGATAGGTTGCTATTTATTTAGAAAGAGACTAAGTCTTTAAACTCACTCCCTAAGAGACAAGATCATATAAGGGTATGAAAAATTGACCTAGATTTAATGCAAAATATATTATATTTTACTTTCATTTTCAGACAATCATTTGACTTAGGCTTATAGGATTCATATGCCTAATGCATGAGAAGTAAGATTATAGGCCAAAATCAGTGAGAAGGGGTGTGTTTCCACCATGGCTCTTAAATGTCAAGCTAAGTTCTCTGGTAAAGGAGGAAGCCCTCCAATCAAGAGTGTAACAATATGCTTTTGTGCATGATGTTATAAAAGAAATACTCATTCATCTAAGGGGTTGCTAATTCTTTTATCTTGATTTTAACTTAGGCTTTAAATGAGGATATGAGTTATTTATTTTTAATTTTGAGTTGATTAATTTGGTAGAAGATTTATTTTTCCCTCAAATCCTGGTCATCATCCAGGTCATACATCAAAGCAAGAAAGAAACTAAGAAAATGTGTCATCTTAATGCACAAGCTAAACAAAATATCAAACATTTTATAAAGCTAACGCAAAAGAATGAAAGGTCATTTGTGGTTAGGCACCACCGCACAAACCTAAAATAAATTGGGTAGCTGAGCTCTACCCTTATACAAACTGGATTACAAATGAATTAATTTACAATCAAGTAAGGGAATTCATGTTATGGGGTCTTCATTCTTCATTTCTTCTTTCTTCTTTCTTCTTTCTTCTTTCTTCTTTTGGTTCCTTTTTTGGTTCCTTCTTTAGGTTCTTTCTTTTGGATGGTTGGAAGGTGGTTTCTCCAAACGCTACACATGGTACATAAGATGTAATCTTATGACCAATGTTCATCCAAATCTCCCATAACATTCATTCAAAAATTCTAATTGCAAAAATTACATGAAGAGGAAAAGTAAATCAAACTAACACCTGCAAAATAGAGATTAGCTAAACAAACCAAATAAATCTCAAGCATGTATATTGGACTTAGCACCCCACACATGGGTAACTAAGTCCACATGGCCTATTGGATTATGCTTAGGGGTATAAGCACCGGCACAGGTGGTGACCTAACCTAATGTGTGTGCTTTTAAAAGGTTTATGTGGTATGCTTAGATACGGCTTTAAGGCTTAAATTTTATTTTGTATTTTGGTTTGGTTTAAGTGAATCCTACAATTAATTACTAAGTTTTAAAGAGAGAGAAAAAAGAAGAGAACTTCTCTTTCCTTCCCTACCTTAAGTAATTTCTAAAATAGATTCATATTTGAATTTATTTAGTGAATATTTTGTTATGTGTTTTAATTAATCCTAAGTATAGATTTTCTCTAAACAAACATATTAAAAAAGAAAGGCATTTTAAGATTAAGTAAAGTAAATTAATATCACAAAACACACATCACTTCATTTCTTTCCCAACATGTATAACATGCATATGAATGAATCCTAAGCATATCTATACATACACATGGAAATGTTTAGCACATTTTATGATGAATGCTAAGAAATGTTACTTAAGAAAATTGAAATGCTTTATGATGCATGATTTTCATTAAGTAAAAAAAAGAGGGGTTTCTTATTCACATGCACATGTATATGCATGAAAGGCATAAGTGAGTACAACATCATTATTAGCATATGGGGTGTAAGATACAAGACCTACTTAGGGCTACTTAAAGCCTCGTATAACCGGGGTTGTCCAGACTAATATACCACTTTCCTTAAATACAAACACATGTACAAAAGAAATGAATGGAAAAGAAAGATGCAAAAAGTTTGTATTTGTTTGTTTGTTTTATTTATGCAATTCATATGTACAAGTGTGGGTGTCCTTCTTAGGTAATAGCATAGGAATGGATAGGAATGGGGTTAGGCAAGTATTATGTTCTTTTCAAATGAACTATACACTTTACCAAAACCTATTCAAAATTATGCTAAAAGAAACGAGAAGGGAAGCTACACTATGCACATCTTCATATTTATATCCACATGCAAGTTTATAAATAGTTATAAGTAGCACACTTTCAGTTTTAGGTGTTTGATTTATAGATTTTGAAAATAGTTTTGGATTTAATAGTGATAATAGTCATTCATATTTTTTTTTTACTTTAGCCAAAACATACAATTTGACTTAAGAAAAACATTTCATTTTGATTTTAATTTTTAAAAGATAAGAATGCATGAATTTTATATGACATACACGTTTAGCATGCTAGGAAAGAAATAAAGTGATGAAAGCAATGTAAGTTCATTCACTCTAATTAATTCCTAAAGACAATCCTATGAAATAAGAAAGTTCAAAGTGAATCAAAGTTTGTTTAATGTGATTTTTGTTTTGAATTTGTTTTATGTTTGATTTAGGAAATGTGAAAGAATGTTTGCTGGTCCTAGCCCACTTCTCTCATGTGTATGGCATTTTAGTTTAATTTTTAGATGATTAGATGATTTTTATATTTTGATTAGGTTAAGGTATGAATTAAGTGTGTTAATTACTCCTTACACACACCACCATATTTAATCAAATAATTATGAGCCAATGATATGACATAAAACACAAGTAATTTAAATTAATAATGCACCTAAGAAGAAAGGGGCCTAATGCATTTGGCTCATGATTAATGATTAATTAAGAGTTAAATAATTCCATAACCCCTCACATGTGAGTTTAGTTTGATTTCCTTAATGTACTTGGGTTATTGAACACTAAGCATTTATCTAAGATGGATTAATTAAGATCTAGAAGGTTTTTTTTACCAAATTGATTAGGTAGGTAATTGAATTAAACCCTAATTAAGTTTGGATTAAGGAAGAAAGGGGTTTAAGGAATTAAGGAAAATATCCCAAAACTATTTCCTAAAACTACCTATCACTTAAACAAACCTTAACTAAGTCAATCAAAGATTAACCACTAAATTACACATAATTAAACTTAATTATATTAAGAGGGTAATTAGAGCAATTCCTCTAATTAAACCATCAATAAATCCCAAGAAAATTAGGAGGCGAAGTCATCCCACTAATCATACAAAGTTTGGAATTGTCGGTGGGATAGGATAATTAGAGAGTAATTAGCTAAACAAATTCCCAATAAAACATCAATCCAAAAAATACTGTTCAAAATCCATTGAAAATAATTTTGTAATATTTTAGATTCAAATACCTTTCATATGCAATTTATTTCACATTTTTTTGATTTTTCTACACTTAGATATAAATTTTTGAAATTTCCTTGATTAATTAAGTGATTTAAATCCTTAATTATATAGTTAATCCCAATGTGAAGGCTAATGCGGCACACGCTTTCCACGTGGTACAATCGGATTTGCTATTTAAGTTGTCACATCATAGCACTGCGTCAGCGGTGGTGCTACACTTTCTCCTCATCCGTCCGATCAAGGATCAAATGGCTGAGGTTAAATCCATGGTTCTAAAGGGATAAAACATGGGATCTATGTGGATTTAATCATGGCTGTCCATCCAAAACACGCGGATGGATGGCTCCTGATCCATCCTTGAGATCGCCTGTGAGAGATGGCCACTGTCCATCTTCCATGGCATGATATGAGCTTGATTGACCTCAGATTGATCCCAAATTCAACCCACACCATCATCATGAAAAGGAGATCACATCTAATGGCTAGGATCTCATGTAGTGATACTTTCTTTCACAAAGCTCCAAATAATGGCTAAATTAAGCTCGATTTAATGGCATACCTCACCGGAGGTGATCACCGATGATCGATTCCCTTGGAGAAGCTTCGTCTAGTGGAGATGAAGCTTTGTTGAAGTTTTGAGGCTTTGAAATTGGATGGATCTTCTTAGAGGCCAACGCCACCTTCACTTGAGCTCGGTCTTGGTCAAGGTAGCACCTCCCTTATCTTTGGAGCTTGGAAAAGATCTTGGGCGAATTCTATTTGATCCTTTAATGAAGCTCAGAGGAGGAATTGGATTGATTTGAAGTGTGGAGTAACTTGGATTTTCACTTGAGCCCCCCTATTTTCATCCTAAGGAAACCAAAAATGGAGAAGTTCAAGTTGCCTGAAAGAGCTTGGGGAGAGTTTCAAATGCTTGCTCTGGCTTCCCTAAGTTTAATCGAGTGTGAGAGTGATGGAATGAAATCAAATTAAGTGGAGTATATATCCCCCTAGAGAAATCGAACGGTCATGCCATCTCTTGCCATTTTGATCTAATTGAACTCATTGAATGGGTTTGTTAGGCTGTTAGAGGTGTCCTTGCATTCAGTTTGGCCTAAGGAGGGAGTAGTGGAGCTCCCATGTGATTAAATCAAGTGGAGGAGGCATTCCATGTGGCCAACTTCAAGCAAGTGGTCAGTTTTGATCTTGGGCTAGGTTGGACAGACCTAAACCCATTTGGGTTAGGTGCACCACACTCACTAGTGTCCACTTGGTCCACTAGGAGGGTGCCAAGTGATCATGAAGAGGATTTAACCAAATTCCATGTGGATTTGGCCAAATTTACCCTATGGCCTAGGGGTAAAATTGTCATTAGGCTTGGGTTTTAATTTGAATATGTTTGATATGTTTAAAAAAATAGGTTTGGCCAAGTTTCATTAAATTTGGAATTAGTTTGATGTGATTTGGCTCATGTTGACCCATTTAGGTCAAAATGGGTCAACTTCAAGTTCAATCAATTGGTCAAATTGGGTCAAACCAATGGTTGGGTCAAGTTCATATGACCATTTGAAATATTTTGGTGGCTTTGGTTTGATTCAATTTGGTTTATATTTGGTTTTGGTTCAATTGAGTCCATTTAGGTCAAATGGGTCAAGTTGACCAAATTGACCCATTTAACCTATTTGGGTTAGGTCATGGGTTGGTTCATGTTTGGTTGATCATATGAAATGTATTGATATCTTTGTTTCCAATCAATTTGGTTTATATTTAAGTTTAGCTCAATTTGACCATTTAAGTCAAGTTGGGTTCGTGGTCAATTGGGCTAGGTTAGGTCTAGTTGGCCAATTGAGTCTTTTGACAAGTTCAACAATCATTTTGGAATGAACTTGACCGATTGGTTTCAATCAGTTTGGCTTAGATCAAGTTTTGACACATTTTGACTTTTTAGGTCAAGTTGGGTCAACTTTGGTTAAGTGGCCAATTGGGCTAGGTTAGGCTCAAATGTTGAGTTGGTCAAGTTCAAACGTTGATCATGAATGAGTTTTGATCAATGGTTTCAATCAATTTAGCATATGGTGGATTTTGGCTAGTTTAGGTTCCATTTTGGCTAAGTGTTGACTTGGTCAACCCTTAGGTTTGACTTAGTTTGACCCAATTTGAGTGATTGATCATCTCATGATGATTATTGATCATGATGAGAGGCTTAGGCTACAATCCAATTTGATTAGAATTATAATTTTTTTCATAAGGGTACTTTAGGTCACTTTGGGTCAACTGAGTCTAAGTAGGTCAAATGGCTTGGTCAAAGCTTGCTTTGAGTTTGATTGAACTCACCTATGGACTCATTATTGAAATTTAAATCCATTTGCAAGAGATTTGAAGTCAAATGGGTTTTGATTCATTTGATAATTTCAAGTTCAAGGGGTGAACATGAGTTTGACTTGGGTTTGATTTTTAGATTTAGTTTTGGTTTGGTGGTTAATTTTATGTTTATATTTGGATTCATGATTGAAGGATTGATTGAATCACGAAGAAAAATCAAGAGTTTGGCTTGATTAGAAATTGGTTTGGCTAAGTTCAAGATTTTGACTTGAAAGGCTTAGGTTGGATTTTGATTGAATTTGAGTTTGATTTTGGAGTTGATTTTGGTTTTTTAAATTTATATTTCATTTAGATATGTGAATATAAATGAGAATATAAAGGGTTATGAGAAAATTTCAAGGATTTGAATTGATTTAGATTTGATCTAGGCTAAGTCGTTAAAAGAGAAATAAAGGACTTAGGAAAGATTTTGAGCTTGGAATTGAATTTGGAATTTGGTTTGATTGATTTGAATTTATATTTCATTTATATATGTGAATATAAATGAGTTGTGAGAAAATTTCATGGATTTGAAGTGATTTGAACTTGATTTAAGCTAAGTCCTTAAGAGGGAATTAAAGTGACTTAAGAAAGATTTGTGATTTGGATTTGAATTTTGGATTTATTTTGATTGATTTGAATTTATATTTCATTTATATATGTGAATATAAATTAGAATATAAATGGGTTGTGAGAAAATTTCATGAATTTAAATTCATTTAGATTTGATTTAGGCTAAGTCCTTAAGAGGGAATCAAAGGACTTAGCAAAGATTTTTGAACTTGGAATTTCAATCATGGGCTTCAATCATAAGTTTCAATCATGGGTTTCAATCATTTAGCATTGATTTGGGTTTGGAGAAAATTAATTAAGTTAGAATTGATTTAGGTTTGATGTTGATTTGATTTGGAGTTTGACTTGAAAGAAGGAAGTGAGGAATGTGGTCTAAGTTATAGGGTAGGCAAATTTTCCTAACACCCTAAAGCATGACCTATTCCTATGGCCAACTCTTCTAAGTCTCTAGGGCTAGGTTAAGTGTCCACCGAATCACTAGATGTGTCTTAAAATTATGGATCTCTTAAAGTCTAAGAGGAGTTCTATGTCTAAGATGGAGGGGTTGATAGCTCATCCTAAAAATAAGGTCAACAAAGGTACAAAGTAGAAATCAAGTAAAGTAAGCAGAGTGAGAGATTTAGGACCTCCCCTCCGACATAAGATGGAAACTAAAAAAAGAGCCAGTTTGAGAAATTGTAGCTGCAATGAGTACTAGAACTGATCGGTGATTGCGCTTCTATGCTATCCCGAGCAAGTGGAGGTTATCACTGTTACTGCTGAGCTTCTACCTCCCTCAAGTTATTATTAGCAACTTGCAAACCTTCCTTAGGACTAGAGGTTTGAGCTGCTTCAAGTTCCTGCAAGGGTAACTTACTGATCTTAAAAATAATTTTCTTGGAGGTTCGGGATAGGTAGATATACCAACCTTCCTCTGTCTTAAGAAGATCGAGTGTATCCCCAAGGATTACCCTAACAAAACTAGAGGGTTGTTCTAGTAGGTATTCCTTAGGGATGACAATGGCACACGACTTGTAGCTACGCTCAAGCCAGTCCTTAAAGTTAAAGCAATCTTCGAAGACATGACCTAGCATGTGATGGTAGGGGAAATAGTTTGGATCATGACTTTCCCACATCCTCAGGCCTCCTAGTCTCTGGTAACTAGAAATCAGGTTTCTTTAAGAGGTTCTTAAAGATCTTCCTGACTATCTCCCGCTTAAATGAATAAGGTTTATTCAATTTTTCAACAAGAGTAGGTAAGTAGTAGTTACTTGGTGGTGGATAAGAATATTGCTGCTGATGTTGATGAGGTGCCAGCGGTGGCGGCCAGTGTGGCAACTAAGGTAGCTGGTATGATGGCCGAGGTGGTGGTAAAGGAGGTGGTAGAGGAGACTATTAAGCTCGAGGCCTATCTGACTGCAGCCTAACTGGCTGCTTCCCCTTGTCAACTACCATGACAACCCCTAGCTTTTTCTCAAATTTCTTTTACAGTCTAGGCTTGGATGACTGATCTTGGAAAGGTAACTGTTTGACCTCCCTTTGTAGACTGGTCACCTTATTGATTAATTTTTCAAATGTCTTAATAATAAACCCTTTAAGCATGAAGGTGATGGGGCTATGAATATTCTTGGGTAAAATTTCAATGGCATGTTGTTCAGACAGCTGTGGCTCATATTTCATACTTAAATTATGTCATCTAAGAATGTAATCAATAAGGGACTTAATGGGGTATTGTTGAGCTACAACGAGATCACCCATAATTACCCTTTGCTGAGCTCTAGAAAATCTCTTAATAAAGAGCTATTCCAACCCAACAAATGTCTTCATTGAACCATTGGGTAGTTCAGCATACCAATCAAATGCGATGCCTGGCAAGTTATTAACGAAGAGGCGGAATAAGAGTGCATCGCTGCCACCGACATTGCAACATCCAGCCCTAAAATGTGCTATGTGCTGTCATGGGTTCCCACTGCCATCAAAAAATTTGAAGAATGGAGACACAAAACTCTTAGGATATCGAACACCATCAAATTTCTCTAGGTAGGGTCTACCCTTCAAAACAGATAAGCCACCAGCTTGCGCCAACGCATCCCTCACCTACTACTTCACTATGTGTTTAATGTCTTTTTCATTCATGGAGGTGCTATCCACCACCTTCTTATGCAAGCTACCACTATCTTCCTTGATAGGAATGTATCTATGATGATCTGAAGTCTGTGCCAACTCTACTCTATCATCTGCTATGGGAGAAGGTTGTGACACCGGGGCTCAATTCTATAATGCTCACACCGCTACCACAACTCTTCAATCTTTTTCCCCATTCTATCAAGATGATCATCCTTCTGCCTAAGCTGATGGAAGAGGTGTTGAGTTGAATGGACGGTGTTGTCCTCTTCAATTACAATACCTTTCTAGCTCGATCTTTGTGGAGGGAGCTCCTAGTGTTAATCAAGTAGACTTTGGTCGAATCCTCAAGAAGGTCATCCTCATCGAGATCAAATGTGGCCCGCTCATCCTTAGAATTTGTGCAATCACTGCCTAAGAGTTCCCTCTACTCGGCAAAGTAAGCGATTATGATCTCATCCAAGGAACGATCTAAACATGCCAACACAAACATTCGAGGCATACCGGTGGAGGGACTGTGGTCACTAACTGAAATACATCTAACACTGCCTATCACTAGAGTGTTAGCTCTGGGAGGCTCATGCACACTAGAAGAGATATGCTCATGACTGCTCATCGGTGGAGTTATGTCCCTGGGGAGATCCACTGTCATGGGGACTGTAAGACTATCCCCTTCCTCCTCTATAACTACCGCTGTCACTGGCTCTAATGGTGGTAGTGGTGGTGCGACCACAATGCTGCGGGGTCACCACTACTTTTTCATCAAGACTGAAGTAGGAGGTCGAGTAGGAGAACTCCTCCTCACCCCAATCGATGGAGTAGATGGAGTGGGATCCTTTGGCAGTAGTCGGATCACCAAACTGGTTGGTCTCTCCCTGGATGGGGGCTTCTGGATCTTAGCAGGAGAGATAGATGCTGGGAGTTGTATGGGTGATGGTGGATTATGAGGGGAGCAGTGTGAGGGCAACACTGACTGCTCCTCAATGGGAGATCTCTGTCTGTGGTGGGTAGTGCCGATAAGAATAATCATATCCAAATAATTGGCCCTAACAGGGGGATGATCAAGAAAATCCATCAGAGCAGAAGCTGTCAACTACTTAGCATACCTCTTCCGCTCCCTCCTACCTACCTAAGTAGATGCTTGAGCCTCCATGACCCTTTCTCTAAGAATCTGACCCCTAATAGTCCTAGGGATCAATGATCATAGATCAAACAAGGTACTAGACTGAGTGTCTGTATGTTGTGCCAACCTAGTGTAGGACAGTCCTAAGTCTGGCATAAGGCCTCCTGTGCTCCCTATCTGGTGTCTCATAGTATGCCAATGGTGGGGGAGAAGCAGCAATCCTTTGATAATCTTCCTCTCCATCTGAGGCTGAGAGGGGGTGGAACTTATTGCTGGTCCAAAGTGGAGAGACCTCAGGAGAACTCTCATTGGCTACATGGGATGCAACCTCAAGCTCTCTGGCTGCTCGCTCATGCTCCCACTTAATCTTTCAATTTTTATTATGGCGTTGAGTAGGAGTGAACAAAGCAAAGTGGGAGCTAGTACCTACCTCGAAAGTGGAAGAGACTATCTTAGAAGCTAAGATAGCCTTCCCCTTCGGGGTGACCGACGAGGAGGTAGTAGCTCTCGCTAGAGTAATGGTAGGGACAGTTGGGCGGGCAAGTGCTGAAATTATCATAGAACGGGGAGTGGAAACTACACAGCCTTCCTCTTCAATGGAGGGTACTCAGAATCAGAGGGCATGTCAATGCAGATGACTGGCTTCCACCCAGCCACCTCATCTCGACTGATAGTAGTGAGGG
This sequence comes from Cymbidium sinense, assembly GCA_021442155.1. NCBI lineage: Eukaryota > Viridiplantae > Streptophyta > Magnoliopsida > Asparagales > Orchidaceae > Cymbidium > Cymbidium sinense. The sequence continues at coordinate 11,354,910 of CM038226.1, forward strand.
TCGCTCCCTCACAAGTAACATGTGCTCCCTCGAATCCTCGCCAAGAAAACCAAATGGGTAGAGTCAATCTGAGGGAGGCTGGCCTGTTCCAAGGCCAAATCCATCCCAAATAGAAAGGTGAAGATAAACTTTTGAGAAGCCATGTAATGATTGTAAGAACACACCATTGAAGACTCACTGCATATGTTGAAATATGCTTGTGTCGATCTGCTTAATATTTGTTCCCAAGAGAGTGACATAGATTTGGAGTTTTAAACTCTCACTTCAATAATTCAAATATGTTAAGTGGGGTTCATTAGAGAGATTTTAGTGTTTGGAGGAGAGTCTTTGCCATTTGATTATTTTGATTTTTAGAACCCATACTCAACCAATTTAGGTAGGTTGAATGGGGTTCAAAAATTTAAAGAGAGATTTTCTTGGAGATATTTGTATTTTGTATATCTTGTTTGAAAATATTAATGATTTGAAAGAACATTTACTTAGCAAATTTGAGTATGCTAAGAAGAGGTTGTGATTGTGTATTTGAGAAATTTTTGTGAAATACCTTTTGCTTGAGATGAGTGAAGTGTTGATTTGAAAATGGGGGCTTCTTACTTAACAAATTTGATGTGTTAAGTAGAAGCCACATATGTTTCATTTATGTTTGAAAATGAGACTTTCACTTAAAAATTTTGATATGTTAAATGAAAGCCAAATGGGCGGTGTATGATCTTCCTCTTTCACGAGCAATGAAAGATGGGCAAGCGATGTATGATCTAATCACAGCCGTCCAGGTATCTTTTATCAATTGAGTTGAAGTGATTTGAAGGCAGATTTGACTAAGTTCATGGAGGTAGGTCAAAAGGCTTAGAAGGGAATTTGATTTAGTTTGATTTAATTTTTATCATTAGAATGTGGGTTTCATTTATATTTGTAAAGATGATTGAATATATAATTGATTTATCAAAAAATTATTTGATTTTGGGTTGATTTGAAAATTTTGCTGTATGGAGGTAGGTCCATATGGCTTAGAATCTCTTGACTGATTTAGTTTGATTTAGTTTGATCATTTGAATATGGATTTCATTTATATTTATGAAGATGATTGATGGAATAATTGATTTATAAGAAAATCAATTGAGTTTGACTTATTTTGAATTGGATTTTGGTTAAGTTTATGAAAGTGTATCACATGGCTTAAGAGGGATTTAGAACTTGGATTTGATTTTTGGTTTCAATCATTTGGAGTTGAATTTGGATTTGAATTTGATAAATGATTAAGGGATTGAATTTATCTTGGATAAAATCAATTGAATTGAATTAGATTGATTTATTAGGCCAAGTCCATGGAATCCAATCATAAGGCTTAGGAAGGATTTTGAGCTTGGATTTCATTTTCAGATTGATTATGAATTTTAAAATTTTGAATTTGAATTTGAATTTGGGTTTGGGGTTTGGGAAAGAGAACATGGATTGGGTTTACTATAAATAAGTCTAAGTCCCTAAGGCATAACCTATATGACAAACCCCTAAGTCTTGGCTTGTTAAGTGTTCACCTAATCACTAGAAATTTTTTAAGACTAAGGAACTCTTAGTATCTATAAGAGTCATAGATCTATGATAAGCACGTTGAGAACTCACTCCAAAAGTGAGGTCAATAGACAAACCATTGGATACATCATAGAAAGTAAATCTATGATTGTAAGGCTTTAATAATAAAGGGTTTGTCGTTAAACCTAAATTGTGTAAGGAGAGCTTGAGACTTAAATAATCCATTATAGCACCATTCGCTTTTCTCCATCTTTAAGTTCATTTAGCCAAGCTATTTTCATATCAATAAATATTTTTTTAATTACATCTTTCTTTCTATAATTTAAACACAGTTATGTTCTCTTATATTTATCATGCCTCAAAATTTTGTGTCACTTTATCAACCCTCCATAATTTAGTTGATGATTTAAAAATCATGTTGACAATCCAGCTTATGAAGAACCTTTTGGAAAAGAATGCCACAATCTCTTCCTAACTCTTATCACTAAACTTGTATAATACATACTCAAAAACCCAACTCTAGCTATAACCTGAAGACTAAGATGAACCATGCTTTAGACTAAAGATTGAATCCCCTACATATTGTGGTAATTATGATCTAGACACGTTCTTAAGTTAACTGACTCATATGGATGACAACTTTTATGAGAATAAGATGAATCATTAGAAAAGACTCATTTTTTCAAATTAAAACATATAGGTCATTTTAAAGTATATTAAGGTCTACAAGTATAATGGGGTAGCCAAAAAAATCAAAGAATGTTAGAATCATATTGACCTTACTAGAGATTAAAAGACTATTAAAATCAAAAAAAATTATCTTAGTTTTCATGAGAAATACATGCATGATCAATACCTCACTCTAAAATAAAATAATATGTAAGTGAGTATAAGGTTTTAAAAACAATTAAATGGGGAATTTGAGACAATTTTCTCAATTGAATCAAAATATAAGTTTTGAATTGAATAATAGCATAAATTTTAATTAAAACACAAATAGTCATACAATTAAAAAAAAATTTAAAAACATACATAGTTCATTGGAAAATATAATCTCAATTGATAAAAGATACATTATAAGAAAGCACACAAGCTTTGAATAACTAAATGGAAATTATGAGCTTAGAAAATATAAATATTAATAACCTATGATAGAATTAAATCCTAAATTAAGTCATTTTATATCTTATAATCAACATCATTATTTATCATCAGAAGTAGGTCCATTTCAAGAACCATTATAATATCAGATTTTTTCATCCTGCTATCATCATGAGAGTCATCCCATTCATCTTCTCATTTAGACTTGTCAGTATCACTTTCTTCTTTCCTGCATCAAAATTATTGTAATAAGCACACTCATAATAAGAACATATAAAATATAAATTATTACATATTTTATATTGATCATACTTTATTGTCTTTCACTCATAACTTACAAAAAAAAGATCTTTTCTTTTAACACCAAGTTTCACCATCATAGTATACAAAGAATTAGTAGAACAAAAAAATACTTACCAAATAAATCTTGAATCTTTTTTGAAAAGACCTAAAAATAAAATAGGCTTCGAGGTGTGAATTTTGAAAGATTATTTGTATATATATATATATACATACATATATACACTTTAATTATACTTTTAATTAATTAAGATTTGGCTCAAAGGTGAAGACAACTAATCATTATTTAAGTGCATACTCAAATAATGAAAAGCTTATGTACATGGACTAAATTTTAATTATTTGTTCTTTTAAATTAATTTTAATTAACTTAAATCATGGGACAAACACCTCACTATCAAAGCATATAAAATATGCCCCATATTGTCTCATGATGCATAATTTCACTTTGCGAGACTAGGCCAAAACTTTTTTCCTGCCAAATAATTTATAAGCTCTACTAATAATACTTAGCAGCAATTATCTAATCATGATGTGTTAGCACTACTCTTGATGAAGCTCTGTTAGCAATTTGAGATATAGCGGTGATGTAGTCTTGTTTCGAAAGGATTTGTTTATGTATTCTATCAAAAGTTTTTCTGCTCTTAATTAACAGCATTAGCTGCAAATCATCTTAGTCTATGATTAAAAGCTTAGATTTCTAATCAAAAAGTTTTGGTTCAAGTCCACAATAAAACTCAATATCCAGTGATTGCGACCCATCTTCAGATTTTTATATTTTAAAAGATTATTATCGTAACTTAAAATATGTATGCCACTGCCCAAAAGCTCGGAACTCATTGGAAATGTCAATAATGAATAGTTTAACACCACAAAGATAATGATATTTTGAGTTATTAAGTGCATTCTAAAGTAATTAATTAACTAGGAATTATAACTGGGTCACCTAGCATCTACAATAATTTCAAAGCAAAATGTTATCAATAGTAAATATTCAACCTATGTTACATTTAAAATAAAAAAAATTATTTAACTTATATGCCTCCATTAAAAAAAATTATGACTCTGCCACTATCATTATATTGTTAATGGCCACTCTTACGTACTTTTTTTCTTTGGTCTTAGTGGAATACAGTTTGGCGTGTGGGTCTTGGCCCTCCTCGATGAGGCGGTCATAGCGGAGTTTCACTTCTTCAGCAGTCTTGCCACCGATAAAGCTAGCGATCTTTTCCCATCGATCAGGTGTGCCTTCCTTATACAAATCCAGTGCCACCCGAAAGAACTTTCTCTTGTTATATGACCAGCCAGAGTCCGAGCTACCAGAGGAGGAAGATGAAGCCATTGATGGATAGAATTGGGAGCTTTGGATCTTCTTATTTTTGATGTTATGGAGGGAGTGGGAAGATTACTATTTATATTAAGAATTATATGATATATATATTTATGCAAGTCACTCAATAAATGTATGAATAAAGAGACATCTATCAAAATAAAAGTTTTTGCATTTAAAATTTGCCATTTAAAAATGATTTTCATATTTTTTCATATGAAATAGTTTAATATTCCCTTTCAAGTAAATATATACTGATTATATCATTGTGATGGCACATATTAGAATTTGTTTAAATTTATGAATATACATATATGTCAAAATATTAAGTATTAAAATATTTATCTTCAACTAGCAAGATAAATGCTATAAAGAAATTAGCATATATTGAATTTTTTTGGATATCACTATGATAAAATTTAGGGGCATTTACATACATAGCACACAATTCTTATATATTTACATATCTAACACCTAAACATAAATATTTACATACATATCACCTAAATCTTTATTATTACAACAAAAATAATACTTTTTTTAATTTTTTGAAGTAAAATTCACCTTTTGAAGCATAGAAAATGTGCTATATTTATAAATATCCAACTTTATGTGATAGATATGTAAATGCATAAGAATTGTGTGCTATGTATGTAAATTTCCCTAAAATTTAAGTCAAGATATTATAGAATATTAAAATGTTCCTACAATAAAATCCCATAATATTAGTCATTAGTATTTGAGGAATAGTCATAATATTTTAATTATACTTTTGTAAAGGATAAATAAAAGTAATATTTTGATCATTGTTTTAATATTATAGTTAAACTTTTCAATTAAGCTTGATTAAAAATTCAATGTGGTTAAAATAAAAATCAATAGTACTTTTTAATTTTATTAATATTATTGGCTTTTAAAAAAAATGACTGCAATAGATAACAAATTAAAATGATGCTTTTAATACACTTTTTAGATGTTAAAGTTATTAAATTTGAAGATGTTACTGCAATAATATTACGTTTGATTGAAGGGAAGTAAGCACTAAATAAAATACAATAAAGAAGAATAACTTTAATAATGAGAATAATTATAATAATAAATACAACATATTAATATAATAATTATTAACTATATATGATAACAGTGATATGATTATATCTTTAAATATGATAACTCTAATATTATATAATATGAATATAAATTTTTTTTATAATGACATAAGAGTAATTCTCATTTACATCTACATGACTAAATTGTCATGAAACTCATGTAAATGGGCATAAATAACTTTTTTTTTTAATTTTGAGCTAAATTAGTTGCAAACTTAAGAGCAAACCTATGGAACCTTGTCCTCAATTCCATGATATTGTTGTAGGAACAAAAACTCCCCATCATTTGGCCTAAGTTTAAGTCATCTCAAGCTCTCCAATCAATTGTATTTAACCCTAGAGACTAAGGGCGTAGCCTTAGATCTTAACATGTTGATCATCATGTATATTGAATATCATTAATAGCCATATGTTAGAATTTTTTTATGATAAGCTTTCTTTGAATCATGCCATATAACTTTCTCATTTTTCTTAAATGTAATATTTCTTATGGTGTTAAACCTTGATCACTATCTTTAGGCAAGGGACTAAGGGGCAAGCCTAGGACATATATATAATCATTGGCATGGGACTTGTACTCCAAGATAATATAATAAGAAATCTTAGAGATCTCTAGACTAAATTTCTATTTCCTTAATTTATTTATCATTTCTTATTTTTTTTCTTGGATATTCTCTATAGATAAAATTAGATCCAACAATTAACACCACTTAAAATACTAACAACATCATAATTGATTCCACTAATTATTTTGACCCACAAAGTAAGGATAAAAGGTGGGTTTTAAAGTTGCTCATGTTACTTCACGATGAAAATAGTTAATCATTTCTAAGTTTTTGCTTAGACTAGTAATGATAACTAAATTGGAAACTCTAAATTCATAGAAAATTTTGATAAGTCTATAAATAATTATTAGATATTAAACTTAAAATAAAAAATCATTAAATTTTACAAACCATGAAAAACAATATAAATGCCCTAAAATACTTCACTTAAAAAAAGAGGGGTTAATTATGTCTTCTATCCCTCATTAAAATCAAATAATTAATTAATTAAGCTATTTGAGTTTTAATTAATTAATTAACCATTTATAATTAGAGAAAAGTAAAATCACAATTGGATAATTACTATTTAATTATTATTATCAAGTAATAAAAATTAATTAAATAAAATATATACATTTTAAAGTAAATACAGTTGACTCACAAACTTCTTAGATGATCCTAAATCAATGATGTCACTTAGGAAACAATTCCATGAAAATTTTTTGAGCTCATTTAAATCTAAATTAAAATTAAAAATTAATTACTCATAACTTAAGTGATAACTAAAATAAAGTATCATTAATTAAACTAATTAAAAATTCATAAAAACTACTTTTACTAGAGTCTTAAGGTGATCCCTCACTTTTTGATGAAGTAATCATTTTACTAAGGTCACGCTGTTAGGAAGTGTGAGCCTCGCTCCTCACTACTCTTTACACTGTCTTAAATATTAGACTCAACTTAAATCTAAAATAAATTATAATTTAAAATCAATTCTCAGTTTAAATCTAAGTTAAATTATAATTTAAATCAGTTCCTAAAATATTATCACTTAAATTGAGACAATCTAGTGGTAATAAATTGAACTTCATTCTTGAATTAAAACTGAAATATTAAAGCTTAGAATCGACACACCACACAATCTTTATACACACACAAAAGAATATTATGTCACTAATCTTAGACTTAAGTTAAGGAGATATTTAGTTGTTATGTATTATTATTTTTATTTTATTTTGTAGTATTATACAGTAGAAATTAAGACTTTTTTGCTAGTAGATTGATGTTAGGGCATTATTTTTTTAGAATTAATAAAAAAATTTATAGAGGCCATGCTTATGTAATTTGGACCTCCATTAGGCTTTAAGGAAATTAATTTTTCTACTCAACTAAAACTTTAAGAAACTAATAATCTAAATTAAAAAAAATCATAATGAATCACATTTAAAGCCTTGAGCAATAGTTTAACATAAATATTTCTAAAACCTTAAAAAAAGCATAAATCACTTAGTACTCAACAAAACCTTTCCCTTCCACATTAAGCTAACTAAGCACATCAAATTCAATTTTGTCTCAAGCTCATAAATCAAATAATGTTATATCAATTATACTAAATAAACTTAGCTCAAAATTCTAAGCTAGTAAGAACATGATAAACAAAACCAAAATAAGTGGTTATCTTGATTTCAATGACATTGTTTTATTACGACTACAATCAAAGTCTGCATGTTCTCTAACAACATCCATCCAACCTTTTAAAATTATTTAATATACTCGGTATAACACAAATTTCTCTATTATCTTGAGTCAATTTGAAACTAGTCATTCAGCTAGCTTTCACTCTCAATTTATGGAGTTTTCATAGCTTCAAAGGATCTTGATGATTTTAAGGAGAATCATTTCCAAGCTTTATTTGACCTCAAGTTTTATATACCCCATATAGATTTCACGATAAATTACTTCATCCAAGATTCTTTGAAGTTGGAGGGTTAGTTTTTATTTTTTTGAAGGCCTATTTTGGCCCATCATAAGACATAAGTTGTGTTTAAACTTATATAACAAGGCCACTTTATAATAAAGAAGCTCACCTTCAATTACTTCATCTTAGATCCTTTGAAGTTAGAGGCTTTGTTTTGATTTTTTGAAGGTCTATTTGGCCCATTATAAATAGGAGATAGGTTTCAAAATATAAGAAGGTTTGTAATAGAAAATTTTCATTAATAAGAGTATCATCATTTATTTTATTATGAAAGTGGAAATTTTATATTCTTATAAAGAGATGATACCTTCAAAATATTATGTATGATGTGTTTAGTAAATATATTTGATAAATAAAATGATAATTTTGTGATACAATAAGGTCTATTTTAGTTGCTTAATTAGAATTGGGTTCTAGTTATCCAAAACAAAGGTTAAAATGTAAGTAAGATTTTTAAATGAAGGCTTAGATTTGAGTGAGTATTCGATATTTGATAATTCATCTCTATGATGTATGCTTATTTATGTAGTACTCAATATTTTATATAATTAGTATATTTGCATTTAAAAACATCCTATAATGAGTATTTTAGTTGAACATGTGCTGCCAAGTTTAGCACATTTGTCCAACTTCTCTCTCTCTCTCTCTCTATCTATCTATCTATCTTTCTCTCTCTCTATCTCTCAGACTTCCTTGAAGGAGAAATTGTTAATATGAACATGAAGAATCAACCTATGAATCCATCACTAGATGACAAAGCACCTTGGTGGAGCAATCACATTGAGCTATCCCTTTGTTCTCTTAATCCTTTTCAATTTCTAGAGTTGGTTGATAGTTGGCTCCATCCTAAGGAATACCCAATCTCTATCTGCTTTTCTCTCTCTCTCTCTCTCTCTCTATTTTCTTTTCATTTATTTATTTAATATCTTTGCCATCATAGGATTGATTCCTCTTTTATATTAAGAGTGAGAAGTCCTCACTATTCAGGCTTATAACTCTCAGAGAAAATAACTTCAAGCATTTCCTCCGAGAGTTGTAAGCCTCAAGAGAGAGGAGTTTTGCTCCTAACATGAGAGAGGAATCAATCCACCAACTGCGATGCCTTAAAAGAAAGTAGATAAATGGAAAGAAAAAAGAGTGAGAAAAAAGGCAAGGAGATAGAGAGGTTGGGATTGCTTGGGATGGAGCCAACTATATCAACTAACTTTGTAAATTGAATTAGGGAATAGGATCCTTAAAGATGAATTGCTCATGTGCCGCTATCAAAGTTGAAGCGATGGATTCACGTGTCAATTCATTATGGTCATATTACTCGCTTCTCCTTCAATAACGATTGAGAGAGAGAGAGGTTGGAGAAATGTGCTAAACACGAGTTATTCATGACTGTGGTGTTTATTTCTTGGTAATATGTTGTATAGTGGGATACATGCAGAGAGATGTACTTATTGAGATCGTATGACATCAAGGAATAGTATATTATCTCAAAAGATAAAAGTCACTACCCTACGATGGACCTAATCACCTAATAAGGACTCCTAAGGCATGATGGGTCTTCGACTATACCAGAGATTTTTCTCCTACCTTACATGGATGAATAAAGTTGGGTTTATTTAAACTAGGTTCTAAAGTTCCCTATGGGGGCAAGCCCCCATAATTAATTATATCCTAAGGAAGGTGAGTTCCTTAGGAATACACTCGATTAAAGTAGATAATCATTGTCTCCAATGAATTCAAAGATAGGACTATCAATAAATCGGTTATATTTAGAATATCAAATATGATAAATCGAAAGGAGAGATTTATTCATGAAGCTAAAAGAGATGAGTAGGGAATGCTCATGATACTAGGAAGCCTAGTGAGCATTTCAATCTATCCTATGGTTGGGCTTTATATATTTGATATTGAGGAGAAATTACATTTTTGAGTTAGAATTTTATTAGAGAGCTAGGACTTATACTCTAACAACACAAGATTGTTAGGGTACCTAAGAGGCGAGGATTTATGCATGTAGCCCAAGGGAGAAATAGCAATCTCATATCCTAAATCTAGATAGCTTTGGCGAGGGCCAAAACATGGCCTAAATCTAAGAAAAAGTGGGTATATGGTTTATCTCCATAAGAGAGAGTAAACCCCGCTGGACTTATAACTGAGTGGCCGCCTAACTCCTACATTTTAAAATCATGTGGTCAAGTCATATATTTTTCAAGATGGTTAGGTTGTTATTTATTTGGAAAAGAAACTAAGTCCTTAAACTCACTCCTAAGAGACTAGAGCATGAGGGTATGAATAATAAATTAATCTAATGCAAATTATCAAATTTTATTTAATTTGAGACTCTTTATTTTGACACAGGCTATAGGATTTTGTATGCCTAAATGTATGAGAAGTTGATTATGGGCCAAATCAAAAGAGAAAGAGGTGTTCTTCCATCATAGGCTCTTAAAGGTTAAGCCCATTTCTATCTAGCAAAGATGGAAGCCCTCTCTTAACAAGAAGACTAAAATAAGATAATTATGCATGATATTAAACATACAACATCCAAAGGGGTTGTTAAATATTTTATTATCTTGATTTAATGTTTAGGCTTTTATATGAGGTTATGAGGTATTTTAGATATTTAGTTATGAGTTGTTAGTTTGGGTAGAAAATTAACTTTTATCCTAGGAGCTTAATCACATCTAGGCCATACAATAATCACCAATCATAAATAAACTATGAAGAGGCATGTTTTTCTAATGCACAATCTAAACAAAACATCAAATAATTTTATAAAGCTATCATAAAGAATAAAAGGTCGATGTCGGGCACCACCGCATAAAAAAAGAAATGTGGGTAGCCAAGCTCTACCCATATACATCCCTGTATAATGAAAGAATAATTATAATTACAAATGATGAATGTTATGGGGGTCTTCATTCTTCATTCTTTTCTTTACTTCTTCTTCTTTCATCTCTTTGATTTCTTCAATTTCTTTCTTCCTTTGTCTTGATTTGAATGTGCTTGCTCCAAAGGCATCACATGGTACATAATACTTGGTCTTATAACCAATGCTCATCCTAATCCCCCATAACACTTATTCTAATCTTAATGTAAAATTACATTAAAATAAATAAATCTAACTACACCTACAAAATAAATGTTAGCTAAACACACCATACAACCCAAGTAATTATATGAATAATTTAGACTTACCACCCCACACAAGGGTAACTAAGCCCACATCCCTAACTTGGGCTATGCTTAGGGTATAAGCAACCACACAAAAATATTTATATTTTTTATTACAAGCCCCTTAAGCACACCCCTACAAAAAAACATGATTAGCTAATAATGCCTAACATCCGCATCACGCATACACACCCTAACATCCTACAATAATACATCACAAAATAAGCATACATCAAACCATACAACACTAACATAAAGCTAGAAGTGGTGACTTAGTCTAAAGTGTGTGCATCAAAGCTTGTGGGTATGCCCTAACTAGGAGTTGTAATTTTGCTAAGTGTGAAGGATTTAATTCTATAAAGGTTGATTTCTTTTTAAGTGATTTAATTGATTTGAAGATTTTACTTAATATTTTCTTTTATTTCATTTGAACTACACAACAACTAAGTGTTATGAAGAGAAGAAAGAGAGGAAGCCTTTCTTTCATCCCTACCTTAAGTCACTTCTAAAGTAAATTAATTAACCAATTTAGTGAGTGGTTTATTACATGTTTTGATTAATCCTAAGTTTAAGTTCACTCTAAATGACCTTATTCAATAAGAAAGACATAAGATTAATTAGAATGAATTACTCACATAACACATATTCATTTATTTCTTTCCATCATGTATATCATGCATATGATTAAGTCCTAACCATACCTATACATACAATGCATGTCTTAGCACACTTAAGAAATGTGTTTGGAATTTAGATATTTCATTTGGTTGAATTATGAATGCATGTCTTTTTAATAGAAAAAAGAGGGATTTTTCATCCATTAGTTAGATACACATTCATATGTATAAAAGCTTTAAGTGAGTACAATGTCATTATTCTACACTAGGGGCGTAAGGTACAAGACCTACTTAGGGATACTTAAACCCTCGCAGCCCCGGGGTGTCCAGACTAATATACCACTTTTCTTAGATATATATGTAGATGTATAAGCAACTATAAGGATAGGAAAACCCTTGCAAAAGTTGTATTTTTGATTTACTTGATTCATGTTTCTTATGCATCACACATTCATATGTATAAAAGTTTTAAGTGAGTACGATGTCATTGTTCTGCACCAGGGGTGAAAGGTACAAGACCTACTTAGGACTACTTAAAGCCTCGCAGCCTAGAGTGTCTAGACTAATATATCACTTTTCTCAAATACACGTAAATGTACAAAAGAGCCACAAGAGAAAGAAGCCATGTAAGAGGTCATATTTAATTTGATTATGATTTACATATGTGATATGAAATTCTTCCTAAGTCTTAGTATGGAGATGGATAGATAGATTTAGACAAATGTTGTGTTCTTTTCAAATGAACTATACATTTGTAAATCCTATGTGGATCCATGTATGATAAGGAAAGAGAACATCTTATTGTATATCTTATATTATCAACACATGCAAACTTATAGATTCTTGTAATTAACATCATTTCATATATTGTAATTGATTTATGGGCTTTTGAAAATAGCTTTTGATTTAATAGTAATAATAGCCACACATGTTTTTAATTTTAAGTCAACACATGTATTTCATTTAATTAGTTTTAAAAGAAATGAATGCAGGATTTTACATGGAAGGCAACATTTAACATAATTGGAAAGATATAAAAGAATATAAGCACATGATCTCATTCATCCCAATTAATTCCTAAGGACATCATATTAAACAAAGCTATTTAAGATAAACCAAAGTTCTTTAAAGATATTTTTTTAATCTTGAGTTTGATTTGATTTAGGAAATATGAAAGAGGTTTGTTAATCCTAATCCAATTTCCCATGTATGAATTAATTTGGTTTAATGAAGAATATTTAGGTTGATTTTATGTTTTGATTAGGTTAAGAATTAATTAATTAACTTACCTATATCACCTTAAGTTAATTAACCAATTAATAAGCCAATATGATATGCAACCATATGAAAAGTAAATTTGTAATTCTCCTAAGAAATGAAAGGGCCTAATGCAATTGGCTTATGATTAATAGTTAATTTAAGGATCTCACCTAACTACTTTTATGGTTTTCTCACACATGTGAGCTAACCATAATTTAATTATCTCTCACCTTTATTGAACACCCAAAGAGCTACCTAAGATCAATTAAAGGTTGCTTAGGTGTGAAGTATATTTTAGATTGAGTTAAATCAAGCTTGTTAATTAATTGATTGAATTTTTTGATTACATTGATTAGATGATGAAATTAATTTAGGAGAGAGATCAAGGACAAGGCCTTAATCCTAAATCCCTAATTCATTTCAAACACTCAATTAGGCTCTGATTTTTATCTTGGAAGTTAATTATTTAAGTAAGCAATTAATTGCCTCATTAATCATCAATTAATTTAATTCCAAAAAGTGAAGGAAATCTTGGAAATGAATTGGAAAAAATATCCCAATTACACTTCCTAAGTTTCCTTACTATTCCATAGAGGAAATTAGGCTTAAATGATTAATTAAACCACTATTCATTCACTAATTATCACTAATTAAATTGAGAGAGTGATTAAAACTTAATTAATAGATTTTCCTTATTTAGCAACCAATAAAATCCTAAAAAAATAGGCAAGGTAGAGGTCATCCCCCTAGACATCCACAAAAAAATTGAGATTAATTAAATGCTTAATGAAGGGGTAACTAAGCTAATTAGATTTCTAGTTAAAACTAAATTAAGCCAATATCACTATTGAAAATCTATTAATAATAATTTTCCTAGATTCTACTCTGAAATAGCTTTAAAATGAGCCAAAGTTTGTATTTTTTTAGATTTTTGTACAATTAGTTATGAATTTTAGAAGTTTCGTGCTTTAAAAATAATAATTAATTAACCTTAATTACATCCCTAATTCGGGCCACATGATGCGGTGCTTTCCACGCGGCATTATGAGGATTATTAAAGTTGTCACATATGCTACTTAGCCCGCAAGATATGCTTTGGACCGCCTGATCTAAGATCGGACGGCCATAATTTGATCTGTGGGTTAAAGGAGAAAATAGTGGGGATCCATCGTGATCTAATCATAGTCATCTATTCAAATCATGCGGAACAGATGGCGTATCATCTTCCTCCTTCTACAAAAGATGACAACGCCGCTTTCCTGCTCAATCCGAAGCTCACGAAGCTTGAATTGGGATCAAACTGATCCCACACCTTCGGAAGGAGGGGGGATGCACATCCAATGGTCAAATTCACATGGGATTCAAATTCTCTTCGAAAAAGACCAAATTTTCCTATAGCTACGCTTTTGAGGAATCACGGAGCTAAGACATGGTCGAGATCAATGGAGGTGCCTAGTAGAGAAGCCTATTGAAGAAATCTGAATTTGGTGTGGAATGCAGACAACCATGTAGAGGCCTCGACTCTAATCAAAGTCGCACGTCTGGCCACTTGGGAGCTCGGGAAATGACTCGTTTGGCTTCGATGGAGTGTGGCGAGAGTGTGGGTAAGAGAAATTTGGGTTTGATTATGGAACGCGGGAGTATGGATATAGATTGTCCTCCCTTATTTTAGCCTTGCACTGGAATGTGAAATTCTGATCTTGGAATGCTCTAGAAAGCTTGGAATCACTCTATAAGGTTTTGAAAATGCTTTAGGGACTTAGAGCTTTTGAATGCCTTTCGAATCGTGCTCGAATTGAGGGAGTATACCCCTCAATCCACAGAGAAGGACGGACCATCGCGTACGCATGATCTACGCTGATTTGCCATCGTCCGGCCACCAGACTTTTCTCCATCAAGTCAAGGGGGAATGTCAGGGATGGGATAAGTGATGGGTGGTTGCCATGGATCCATTGTGCAAAGGTTGCAAAAGCTTGAATCCATGGGGTGCTTGGTTTGAGTTGGAGTTGAGTCAACTCACCTTCCAAAGGTACATGGCCATCCTAGAGTGGGTTAGGTGTACTAGGTGGGTCAAGAGAAGGTTCTATTGAGTGCTAAGGGGCTTCCATGGGGATGGGAGAGTTTACTTGGCTTGGATCCATTGGTTTTGAAGCTTAACTCTCCTGGTTTGATGGCTAATCCCCTTGAATTGGATTTGAGTGGTTTGGCTTAGATTGGTCAAATGGGTTCAATTTGGGCTATGTTGAGTTGAGTTGACCAATTGGTCAAATTGGGTCAAACCATGGCATGGGTTAGGTTCATATGATGATTTTGGATGTTTTAGTTCAACTGTTTGAGTTGGTTTGGTTTGGATTTGACTCATTTGGGTTCAAATGGGTCAAATTGGTTGACCAATTTGACCAAATTGGGTTAAGAAGTGTTGAGTCAAGTTCAATTGATCAATTAAAAATAATTGTAGGCTTTGGTTTGGTTTAATTTGAATTTTGTCCAATTTGACCCTTTAGGCCAATTTCGGCAAGGTTGGGTCAAGTTGACCAATTGGTCAACTTGGGCTCAATTATGGCTTTGGTCAAGTTCAATAAGTGATTTGACATGAACTTGAGCCATTGGTTACAATCAATTTGAATCAAATCATGATTTGACCTATTTTTGCCCTTTAGGCCATTTTGGATCAACTTAGGTCTAATGGCCAATTGGACTTGATTTGGCTCAATTGATGGTTTGGTCATGTTCAATTATTGATTATGAATGAGTTTGAGTCAATGGTTTTAACCAATTTGACATATGGTGGATTTTGGCTAGTTTGGGTTTCATTTGGATTAAATGTTGACTTGGTCAAAGGTTTGGTTTGACTTGGAATTAATTCAAAGCAATTGATCACTCGATGATTGTTGATCATGATTGAAGGTTTAGGGTTTGGTTTTCAATCTAGGTTGGATTAGAACTTGGATCAAGAAAATTTTTAGGTCACTTTGGGTCAAGTGGACCTAGATGGGTTGGTTGGTTTGATCATGGCTTGATCCAAGTTTAGTTGAGTTGATCTATGGATTTAAGGTGAAAATATAAATCCAATTGCAAGTGGTTTGGAGCCATATGGGTTTTGTTTTATATGATAATTTTCATGGGCTTGACTTGGGTTTGGTTTGATAATTGTGATTTGTATTTATATTTGCATCCATGAGTTTTGAGTTGATTTGGGTGTTATTTATAACTTAAAAATGGCTAAAATTGAGGATTTGATTTAAGATTGAATTTAATAATTGAGAAAATCAATGAATTGGGTTTGATTTGAATTTGGTTAAGGCTAAGCCCATAAGATAAAATCAAAAGGCTTAGGACGAGATTTGAATATGAATTTAATGATGGATTTCAATCATTTGATAGTTGGATTTGATTTTAGAATTTGAATTTGAATTTGAATTTGAGGTTTGGCTTAAAAGAAGGAAGCAAGGATTGGGTTTAGGCTATAGGGTAAGCAAGTCCTCCTAAGTCCCTAAGGCACAACCTGTTCCTATGGCTAACTCTTCTAAGTCTCTAGGGTTAGGTTAAGTGTTCACCTAATCACTAGAAGTATCTTAAGACTAAGAAACTCTTAGTATTTATAAGGGTCCTAGGATATGAGAAAGTTGAGAGCTCATTGCAAAAGTGAGGTCAACAAAGGGCACTCAATAAGTGTGGTGTGACTAACAAGGCACACATATTGGCATTGACCGAGATGATCAACAACGTCCGAAGGATCGCAAACACTAATAGAAACAATCTATTCTTAAACCTGAGATGTAGAAGGAATTAAGATCTTAGTGCAATGTAACTCAACTCATGCCAAGGGTCCACCGGGATCAAGCAAGTGAACCTTCCACTAAGTTCAGTCATCTACTAGGGATAAAGATTTGAATTTTAATGCAAGATATGATTTGGTTAGAGTATCCACTGGGGATTAGAATGTATAATATGCTAGGGATAGATTCATGAACCTTCCACTAGAGAAGTAGGTTTGGGTTATCCACTAAGGATAAGGATTTGATGAGATTTCTTTTGAGGGTGCATCCACTGGGGAATATAGGTTTGGGTTGGATTCAATTGACTCCACCGGGGAGGTTGGGATGATTTATGTCCCATTGGGGAGATGTCGATTGATTGTTTGTTTGAGTTTAGATTTTGAGATGGACCCGCCGGGCCATATTGGAGAGAGAAGGGCTACGTTGGCTTAGGCCTATCTCAGATTTATTAATCCAAAAGGGTAGTTCACCAGCCACACGGTAGAACTATCCGATCAAAAGGGACTACCTTTTGATGTATAATGATTGTGCTAGGGGGAAAGTGTAGCAGACTCACATCCCCAAAAGCAAGGACAACCATTGGGGTGACCTGTTGGATACAACAAATCGAACCCAACCTAGGGCGGCTACTAAATGAATGCCATTGGGGGACTTATATCAACTCGAAAGTATTCAACATAATGTCATTTGATTGAATTGCACTTATTTTAATTTCATTTGTTTCAATTTGATGGATCCCCTCGTGTGATGGATCCACTAAGAAGGGGCTAATATCAGCCTAAACTTATCTTAGATTTACAAATCCAAATGGATAGTCTTTCGGCAGTGAGATAGAACTAACCAACCCAAGGTGTGTCTTTCGGTGTGCAATGGTCAAGTTATGAAGAAAGTATGGGGACTCACATCCTCCTACACAAGGAATCATTGGGCCATCGATTACTCGCACAACAAATCAAACCTGACCTAATGTTGCTTGGAAAGAATGTGAAAGAATGTGATATTATATCTTCAAAGCAAAGATAACTGTTGGGGTGACTCGTTAATGGTAGAACAAGTAGAACTCAACCTAAGGGAAACTACTGAGAGACTTTCGACCCGGGGACTTATCTCAACTCAAAGTAGTGCAATTCCTATGGGAGTTTTGTTGACACCGCCTAAAGATAGATGACCGCTTGGGAAAGGGTCGCTAGGGGCTTGAATTCCTAATCCACGAAGATATATTTTATATATTTTACATAGGACTAGAGAGGCCACACTGAGAAGGAGCTTATATCGCCTAGTCATTTCTCGCACTTAATCAACCAAGGGAGAATCTGATCCAAACAAATTCTTCAACCACAAGGGTGGCTACTAGAAAGGGGATTGTCCAATAAAAGTAACATGGTAGTAAATGGGGTCACTAAGATGTGATCCAAATAGAGTGCCCACAAGGGAGGTGTCAAGGGCATTATCCAAAACCCCAGAAAAAAAAAAGCCTGTAGGTATTCGGCCAACTCAAGGAGAAAAGCATTATGGACTCATTCCACAAGAGTGGTGTCCATCAGGGTCACCGCCGCCACCAACAACCCTAAGGTGCCCGAGATAATCATTCTAGAAAGAATGTGTAGGCTTACATCTCGAGATCACGAGATAGTCATCTTTGGCTCGATGGGCTATCCGACCTAGGGTGACTACCAAGTGGGGAGTCTCGTGTAGGGGATAGACCCAAACTTGAAGAAGTCAAGAGGAAAAAAGCCACTAGGAGACTTATCCTAAGCCTCAAATATAATTGACCTAGTCAATGCATGATGGTTAGTCCAATAAGAAAGCATGTAGGCTTACATCCTCTTAAACGAAGTTAACATGGTATAGTTTATAGGCTGCGTGGTAAGGCCTACCAAACTAACAAAGTGCTCATCAATTTGCAATTATCAAGTCAGAAAGAAATCATGGGGACTCACATCCACCAGATAAGTGACCACTGGGGTGACACACTAGGTGGTAACATATTGGCGATCTAAAACTATTTAGTGAGCCATGGGGGTTCTCCCACAAAAATAGCCCAAGATAAAAGATATATATTTATTTGTGTTGTGAAAGAGGGAATAAGATGCCGCTTCAGTTCTCTTACACCTACCCTAAACATGTAGAAATGTGACTCCACCAAAAAAGGATGCCACTTTGAGTTCTCTTACACCTAACTTAGTTGCGCTAATCG
This sequence comes from Cymbidium sinense, assembly GCA_021442155.1. Classification (NCBI taxonomy): domain Eukaryota; kingdom Viridiplantae; phylum Streptophyta; class Magnoliopsida; order Asparagales; family Orchidaceae; genus Cymbidium; species Cymbidium sinense. The sequence continues at coordinate 11,373,824 of CM038226.1, forward strand.
AAATATGATGCCTCTTTATACTCCCTAATAGACTGAGAGAATTAAATGTAGTTTGTGTTTGTGTTGTGGAGGGACGGGATGCTGCTCATGTTCTCTTACACCTACCTTAAACATGTCGTGGTAGATTTGCAAGCGAAATATATTTCTAACACATAAGAGATGGAATTTGATATGAAAAGAAGTTTTATTGATGATTATTTTCAAATAAGATTTATGTATAGTATTTCTTTAGGTAGAGCTCATTGATTGGAAATATAGGGTGCTCTCTCTTACAGTTTGTGAGCTGATATGATTCTCCTTGGTAGGCATTCTCTATAGCACAAGGGCCTTCCCAAGTGGGTTCAAACTTACCTCACATCTTTTGACGGGCAATAATTGGTCTCCTTATAACTAAAACAAGCTCTCCTACTTGAGAAACTCTAAGATGGACCAACTTGTTATGAGCTTGAATCATTTTGGCTTTGTACAACTCGAGGTTCTGGCATGCTCGGAGGTGTCCTTCTCCAAGCCTTTGAGCTCTTCCAACCACAGCTTGGCATTCTACTCTATAGTAATCTTGCTACCCATAACTATTCTTAATGATGGGAGTTAGACTTCTAATGGTAAAATGGCTTTGGACCCATACACTAAGAAGAATGGGATAGATTGTGTTGAGTTCTATGTGGTCCGGTAGGCCCACAAAGCTTCAACCAACCGCCATGCCACCTTGTTGTCATCGAGTGTCTTCTTGATTTGCATGAGAGTTTTGTTGAATGCTCCTGCTAGACCGTTTGCCCTCAAGTAGTAGATGGTGGAATATCTATAATCTAAATTATGTCTCCGAGAAAAGCTATTGATTTTAATACTCTTGAATGTAGTACCATTATTGGATATAATTTATTGAGGCACCTGAATCTATATATGATATGGTTCTTGAAAACTTGGAGCACATGCTAAGTTATGATCTCTCTAAGTGGGCTCACCTCCGCCCACTTGGAAAAGTAGTCGGTGGCAGCTAGAATGAAATGATGACCTTGGAAGAAGAAGGATCGATTGGACCCACTATGTCAGTTCCCTAACACTCAAATGGCCACGAGGCCAATGTAGGATGTAGAATGTTGGGTGGTTGATGCAGGACCACACCATGCACCTGACATTAGTGGCACCTCCTAGCTACGCCCCATGTATCATCAAAGCTAGTAGTATCCTAGTCTTTTGATCTTGGCTTTCATCTTCGGACGGATTGATGTGCTCTGCATAAACTTGAGTGTACCTACCATGATCCTAGCCGTGTTTGTCCTACAAACATAACCACATATGATCGAAAGATCATCGGTACAAGGTGTCACCCATGATGTAGAGGGCTCTACTTCACTGGGTGCTAGTGACTTCTTGAGGTAGTTTTCCTATATGTAGATAATCCATGAATGGTTGCCTCCAATCTAACTCCTCATCCTTTTTGGCAACAACAACCTCCCCTTCAAGAGAGAATCTCTCGATGAGTTCAGCATCAATAAGGGATAAGACTTATCTATTTTGGACCCTTATTAGAATGGACTCATCTTCTAGCATACCAACTCCTTGGAGAGCTTGTCCAATGCATTTGATACAACATTATCTCCTCGAGAAATCTTGTAGAAAGTGACCTCTGGGATTTGAGCCAACAACTCCATGGAATACTTGAGATAATGATGGAGCTTATGCTTTAGAACTTGTAAGACCCGACGATTTGGTTGATGACAAGCTGAGAATCCCCAAAGATATTGATGCTCTATATGCATAGTATAATAGCTAACTCCAGACCGATAAATAGAGCCTCATATTTATCTTTGTTGTTGGTGCATGAATTGGATAGATGATATGAGAATCTCATCACATCGTAGTCTGGAGTTAGGAGAACTATTCTTACCCCTGCCTTTCCTGGGAGAGTAGATCATGGTTCTTCTCCTTTTTATGAGGAAGTCGCACCATCAAAATACATCTCCCAATGGTAAATGCTAGTGTCCCCTAAGTTCATGATTTATTCATTGGGGAGGTCATCATGAAGTAAAGAATTAACAAGAAGTGTGTGCTACTATGAAATCCTCTAGTGCTTTTCCTTTCACAGCAAGGAAGGGTGAGAATGTGATGTCAAACTGTGACAAAATCATGGACCATCATGCCAATCATTCGGATAATGTTGGTCGTGTCATGAGATAATGCAGTGGATTGATTCTAGAGATCAGATTCACTTTGAGAGAAAGCATGTGATATCATAGCTTTTGAGATACAAAGATTAAAGCTATGCAATGCTTTTTAATAGGTGGATAGTTTTCCTTAATAGGGATTAGATGACAACTGAGATAGCAAAGAGCATTTTTCTTCCCTTGGTCATTGGTTTGGGACAATAAAGCAGGTGAATGCTGATCAATTATATGCCCGGATATGCTAGAACTAACCATCATGTAGTGCTTGATGTCTTCAAAAGCATGCTAGCACTTGTCATCCCACTTGAACTTGTCATCCTTTTTGGAAAGTGCTGAGAATGGCATCTTTTTGATAAGTTGGATATGAAGCATCTTAGATAAGCCAACCGCCCTTGGAATGATCTGAGTTGAGTTAGACTTTTAGGGGGTTGCATTTCTAAGGTAGCCTTGATCTTCTCTGGATCAATCTATATTTCCCGATGTTGGACAACAAATCCAAGGAATTTCCCTGAAGCTACTCTAAATGCACACTTCGGGGGATTCATTTTGAGGCTAAATTATCTTAATCATTCAAAAACTTCTCTGAAGTCGAAGAGAGTCTTCCTTTTCTTCACTCTTGACTATGAAATCGTCAACATAACATTCAACTTAATGATGAATGAGTTCATTGAAGATCGAAGTCACACCGGCATGTAATAGATTTTGGGATTTGAAAAGCATTTCTTTCATCGGCCATCTTGATTTGGATGAGCCATCCATGAAAGAGAATACTATATGAGATGAGGCAATGTCCACCATTAATTATGGTATAGGAAGTGGAAATTCATCCTTAGGACATGCCTTATTCAGATCCCTAAAATTGATGCATATGAATTTGGCCATTCTTTTTTTTTTTAACCGATGACGAACCGTAGATATTTTTCTTCTTGATAAAGCAAATTGATCAATTGATTTTAAGTGACCTATTCAATGTCTAATCGCATGCATCTAGGAGCTTGATAGGGTTAGCATTAGGATCTATTACTAGTTTATGGACTACTATGTCAAGAGATAAACCATACATTTCTTCATAACTCCATACAAAGCAGTCCTTAAACTCAGCTAATAGCCTAACTAAGTCATTAGTTTCTTCTTCATTCAACGAAGGTACTGATGTATGTTAGGCGTGGAACTTCATTTGTTCATAAGTTGATTTCTTTGAGTTCATCAATGGTTGATCTAATTTCTTCTTCAAACTCTCGAGGTGCCTCTTTGACTTCAAGCTCATTTGGGTGCTGAAGTTTCTAAACATACATCCTCATAAGAGTTAGCATTATTTGAGAAGAACCTATCAGACCCCAAATGAGGGGTGATGACTAGGCAATGGTTGTCATCATCGACTGGACCCACTGTGCTTGAATCCTAGTCTTAGTCTTGATTGAGAATGTTTGCTTTGGTTGTCCCATAACCTTTCAAATTAATCCAACCTATGTTTAGACCAAATATATGGGATTAATCCCTTCTTTGCTAAGTTAAGAACACAAGGTGAATACCAATCAAAAGGCAATTGTATTAAATCTTTATATAAATCATCCTCAAGTTCAACATCGGCTTCTTGACTTGAGGATGATGCTCTAATAAAATCTCTTTGGCTTGATATCTGTGGATGACTTGGTGGCCTCCTTAACTACCAAACCTTCAACTTTTTGGGAAGAAAGTGAGGTTAGAGCTAAAGTTCTCAACTACTGTCGGACTGTTCTACATAATGATGATTTGGATACATTCATGCTTTACTTGGAGGCCTAGTCTTCATCACCATCTGGCTTGAACGTCACCTCCAAAGGACCCACCAGAGGGGTTGATGCTAACCACATGAGACTCATCCTCCAACTGACTCAAGTCTATGTGGATAGGGGTACTGTGAGGAACATACCACCTGGCCACCAACAGGAGGTCTTCCACCTCTAAAACTACCTCTGACTTACCTCTTCCCTCTACCAACAGTCATCCCATATGTGTTCATATGGAGGAATGAATTATGAGTGAATCAATATCCGATTCTTTCTTTTCGTGATTCTCGCTCACTTGTACTTTATTTTATTTTTTTCTTTTCCTTTTCTTTTCTTCTTTTCTTTTGTTTCTTTTTTCTTTTGAACTCAACTAAGTTCGAGAATAGAGATTTTTGATTTAGAGGAATATAGTAGGCATTTTCATATATCTCAACCTCCATAATAAAATGGTTTCAAGTCTCCTTTGACACAATACTCGATTCCACCTCTTCAAAATTTGATGTCTTGATCTAAGAGGATGGAATATGTTGTTTCCATGTATCCAAAGCCTCTGAGAAAGTAGTGAAAGATGTATCGAATCAATTATGTAGAGAACTTATCTTCCTCATCTATCTCTAGTGGTAACACTATGGAGCCTAAAACTCTCTCACCTTGCTCATTGAATCCTCTCAACATCATCCAATCTCCTCTTAGTTTGGAGATGTCAATCCTCAAGTAAGCATGAGTCTTTAGACTCATAATATTCATTGATGCACCTGGATCAACTAACCACAGAGTCAGATCACCCTACTTTGTGGTGTAGGGGATAATTGTGCTCTGTTGTCCCCAAAAGAAGGTCTTCATCGGTGAATGTAACTCCACGGGCTTCTTTTGAATAACATGCCTCCTCTCAAATAGCGGTCTGAGCTAAGCATATTTTGATCAAAAGAGCTTTGATCAATGACTCCCTTGTCTCTTTAGATAAGCTAATGGCATCATATATGCTAAGTTTAGCTGGCAACTTTCTTAGGTGAGCGAAGACATTGTAGTCAACTCTGGGATGGTCCTCCACAAGCATATCCATAGGCGGAGCATCCTTTGGAGGGGCTTCTGGATCGCTAGAACTAATGACTTATTTACCCTTGTCATAGGAGGTATAACTTTTCCACTATGAAGGTTAACTTCAGTGACTTCATGAGATGGTTTAATGGAAAGTTCTACCTTCTCATCAGGTTCACCTACAGTTTCTCCTATAGGATCATCAAAGTTGGATGACTCCAAATCAATCTCAATGGGTAAATCTGGGTGATTTAGGAACAGGTAATCTATTTCTAAATGAGAAAGGTGGATCAAATTTATAATTATTAGTACTTAGAGAGCTTTCTATAGAATAAAATCATCAAGATCATCAAAAGTAAAGAAGATGTGCGGTCAGTCTTCTTCTTCATTAATGTTTTAGATTTGGATGAAGGCTATGGTGAAATTTTATATTATCAATTTCAATTTCTAAGATGTATACTTCCATCTTCAATCTATGTAGAATAAAAAAAATAAAGATAGCAATATACTCTTTTATGCATTTTTGGACACCATGTAGATCCACAGATGTTCTTATTGAGGGTGATAGGGTATGACATTGAGGAGAGGTGTACTATCTTGAAAGGTAGAAGTCACCACCCTACAATGGACCTAATTACCTCAATAAGGGCTCCAGGACAATGGGTGCATATGTACCAAAAGATTCTTCCCCTACTTTACATGAAAAGTAAAGTAGGGTTTATTTTAAATCAGGTTCGTTAAGTTCTCTAGGGAGGCAAGCCCTCAAAGTTAATTACATCCTAAGGAAGGGGATTCCTTAGGAATACTCTCGATTAAGGTAAATGATCATGGTCTCCAAGGATTTCAATAGGTAGGACTATCAATCGATTAGTTTTTTTTAGCAAATCAAGTGGGATCGATCAAGAGGAGGGAGTTCTTAATGAAGCCAGATAGAAATAAGTAGGAGATGCTTAAGATACTAGGAAGCCTAGTAAACATCCCAAATTATCCTATGGTTGGCCTTTATATTTTTGAAATTGAATTATTTATTTGAGTTGAATTTTTTTTAGAAGTTTAGGGCTTATAATTCTATAATACAATGTCATGGAAATGCCTAAGAGGTGAGGATTTATGCTTATGGCCCATAGAAGGGAGAAGCAACCTCAGAACCTAATTCTAGAGCTTTGGCGGGCCAAAAGCATGACCTAAATCTAAGGTGAAAATGGGTATTTAGTTTGCCTCCACGAGAGGACAAACCATCCAACTGCTTGACTTACAATCACGGGGGGTGGCCAACTAACTCCTCCTATGATTTTAAATTCATGTAGGCAAGTCATATGCTTTATGCAAGATAGATAGGTTGTTATTTATTTAGAAAGAGACTAAGTCTTTAAACTCACTCCCTAAGAGACTAGATCATATAAGGGCATGAAAAAATGACCTAGATTTAATGCAAAATATATTACATTTTACTTTCATTTTCGGACAATCATTTGACTTAGGCTTATAGGATTCATATGCCTAATGCATGAGAAGTAAGATTATGGGCCAAAATCAGTGAGAAGGGGAGGTGTGTTTCCACCATGGCTCTTAAAGGTCAAGCCAAGTTCTCTGGCAAAGGTGGAAGCCCTCCAATCAAGAGTGTAATAATATACTTTTGTGCATGATGTTATAAAAGAAATACTCATTCAAGGGTTGCTAATTCTTTTATCTTTGATTTTAACTTAAGCTTTAAATGAGGATATGAGTGATTTATTTTTAATTTTGAGTTGATTAATTTGGTAGAAGATTTGTTTTTCTCTAAGATCTCGGTCTTCATCCAGGCCATACATCAAAGCAAGAAAGAAATTAAGAAAATATGTCATCTTAATGCACAAGCTAAACAAAATATCAAACATTTTATAAAGCTAACACAAAAGAATGAAAGGTCATTTGTGGTCAGGCACCACCGCACAAACCGAAAATAAATTGGGTAGCCGAGCTCTACCCTTATACAAAAAGATTACAAATGAATTAATTTACAATCAAGTAAGAAATTCATGTTATGGGGTCTTCATTCTTCATTTCTTCTTCTTTCTTCTTTCTTCTTTCTTCTTTTTGGTTCCTTCTTTTGGTTCCTTCTTTAGGTTCTTTTTGGATGGTTTGGAAGGTGGTTGCTCAAAGGCTTCACATGGTACATAAAAT